>JAZAYU010000001.1:13840742-14120756 GCA_038501625.1 Corbicula japonica
ATTTCATTATCGAGCCATATTCATTAAAAATATAACTATCTGATATCTGTTAGTCGGCCTTGTTAATTTATAAAATTTGTTACAGTTTCATCTATTATTGGTGATACCTTATACAATATACTGAATGCTAAGCTACATTACAGATATAACAGCAACGTTATAATTATAACAATGAACAGTAACCAGATTCCTTTATTGTCTTAAATATGGGACGCTAGACGTTAATGTGTTTATTTCTGAAACTATGGGTCTTAAATATGTGACGCTAGACGTTAATGTGTTTATTTCTGAAACTATGGGTCTTAAATATGTGACGCTAGACGTTAATGTGTTTATTTCTGAAACTATGGGTCTTAAATATTTGACGCTAGACGTTAATGTGTTTATTTCTGAAACTATGGGTCTTAAAAATAGGACGCTAGACGTTAATGTGTTTATTTCTGAAACTATGGGTCTTAAAAATAGGACGCTAGACGTTAATGTGTTTATTTCTGAAACTATGGGTCTTAAAAATAGGACGCTAGACGTTAATGTGTTTATGTCTGAAACTATGCTAACATTCTTATTTTGACAGAGCTGGTTCCTTTTTCTATCAAAAACAATTTTTAATAAAATCTAGTGGTTGAGATGATGAAATATTCATTTAAATGTCATTTCCAAGCCTAAATACAATCAAACAGGATTTTGACAATTCTTTAAATGCTACTTCTTATGATACTTCAGAATGTGTCTTTTTTGTATCTGATCTGTCGTCAGAGTTTGATTATATATTCCCCGGAGCTACATTTTTTGTATGGATATTTCTTTTTCGTGATGTGACTGGGAATATATTTTGCAACATGTTATCAAGAAAGTCATACTTTGCAAATTGTTTTAACTACTGATGATTTGTTTCATTCTCCAAAACACAATTTATAATATTACAGCATAATCAAGATAAATAAATTCAAAACATGCTGTCTACAAACTGCATGGGCTTAGCCAGACCCACTAAAGTACGTTAATCTCCATTCATCTGACATCAAGCACTATATTTTTGCCTAAAGAGAATTTTTATAACCTTCCATATTAATGTAGTTTCCTGAAGGGATTTTTTCCAGAAATTATATAAAATGACGAAGTGCATAAAGTTTACCAGACATTTTGGCAGTCGTGTGTAAGATACATACTTTATTACTCCCTGTCTTAATTTGGAATGTTATAAAAATTCTCTGTAGGCCACAAGTTAGAATGCTTGATGTCAGATGAATGGGGGATAAACGTACTTCAGCGGAACTTAAATTATCGGGCATAGTCATGTCTCCATGCAGTTTGTAGACAGCGGCATGTTTTGAATTCATATTTATTTAGTTTTTATTATGTTTCGCTCCCAGCTAGAAGCACTATCATTTGAAATATACTGTAGCGCTATTTGTGCAGTGTGGCGGCCGTAAAAAGTCTCCCCGTACAGATAGTCAGTACTGTTATCAGTAAAAAAAAATCTCGTTACTCATGTCATGCAGTGATCGTTACTAATATCAGGGCTATCCGTTGTGGGCGATGAAACAAATCATCAAACCATCTATATATAACACAATTTGGAAAATATTTCTTTATAGATAACATATGGCAGAGAACATGCCTTGGCAACTGTTAACGTTAAAAATATCCGAGGCATATCCTAATGGTGTTATTTTATTCTATGAGTTGCCAGTTGCCCATATGGAAACAGTGATCGTGTTTTATTTCAGCACAAACTGTAGTCATATTAAAAAGCAGATTCGATATTCAATTCAATATGGCGGGTATGGCTTTATTAAGTCGATTTTCTTGAAAGATTTATCTTGAACCGAATACGTGTAAAAAACATTGTTACGCACATTCAATACAAAACATAGTCGTTCGATCTGTTTAAACATTGTATGACAAATATGACCGCTGCAGATTGAAGAAATTGCATCCCTTAAGAAATTGCATCTCGAACAAATGTCATTTTTTCTAAGAGACTTTCATCGTACTAGAATAGACGGGAAGGTAGAAAAACAGTCTTTGTACCTACTTTGGATCAATAGCTCCTCTGCCGATGCGTACCTTGCTTTTTTTGCATTTTAAAGATGGTACGAATATTTTTTTAAACATGAATTGATAAATGCCAAAATTATTTTTATGATACTGTCATCAAAATCGTGTGTCCCGTTAAAGAACTCACATTAAGAAGACAGAAATCAACAATTTTATTATTATGTCACGTATTTCCGAAACTAGAAAGCTAGAAAACTAACACAATTTTACAAATATCTTAAAAACCATTTGTAAGACAAAAAATACAAAATATGGTTGTCATTATTATATTAATCAAGTGGTATAAGACATCCATGTTCAGTATTGAGTAGTTTTTACAGCTTAAATGTAAAAAAAAATGTTTTCAAAACCATTATATTTCTATTATTTGCCCTAGTTATTCATGTGCAATACTCACGTTTGATTGCGCTAATAGTAATTAAACAATAAACAAGAGTTAAAGTCAATCAGTTGCAAACATCTACATTACTAACAACACGTGAGGGATACAACCTCACAGAGGCTTTATTGTTGCTAAATTGGTACTACTGTAACTTTCCCTGTATATTTATGGCATATCGTCATCTATTTATATATAAATAACTAAATAATTAATATCCTTCCAATAATATAATCACTTTTTACACTGGAAATACTGAACACAATAGACAATGACGTCAAGTGCGTCTGCTTATAAGAATACTCAACAATGAATGCTGAACTTTTGAAATATTGCATTTATTCTTGACGTTCATATATATTATTCCAATAATCTAAGGCTAAAAACTATGAAGTCAATATTTTCTGTTTACAAGCGTTTCCAACGTAAATGACACTAGTGTGTGATGCAGATAAAGGCAAATGGATTTGGTTTTGTATCATTTATGTCGTGCAATTAAATTGAATATAGAAATGTTTCAATAATAAACCCTTTTAACAAAACTTTAATTGATAGTATTAGTTATATCAAACAAATTTAATGCATACTTTCAACGTTTCGGAAGCATAAATCCCCACCGTCGATCTGAGTTGGGTTTTGCGTTTGCAATTGCAACAATATTATCGAAAAGTAACTCTTTGTTTAAAAATAGGTAGCTAAATATCTATATATCACATATTATATCTATTTTTCAATCTAATAAAACATTAAGTCCAAAATTACAACTTTCGATTAACTTACATTGTGTGTTTTAATGCTTTTGAAGTATTCTAAAACAGGAATCGTTGAATACAACAAAACAAAAACAGGAAAAAGAGTTATTGCACTAGAAATATTACCTTGTCAGAGTTTTGTTGCCGAGTTATCTATTGCCAATATACATTGACAGAAATAAGACAAAAAGCGTTTATAATTGAAGGCCGTTCATCTTATCGTTTTCTTCACAGATATAAATAATATCCCTAGGGAGAATTTATCTTAGACTTATTTCTCTTTCGCCAACAGTTCTATAACAGATTGGAGTAAAAATACAACTGCATACGTACTTTTGCATAACTAAATTATTGATAGGCGGTCAAGTGAATTGAACAGTGATTTCTATTCAGATTCGGCAGAATTTATACAACTCTTAAAAAGGACTATTACAATAATACTGACATCACTAATTCCTTAAACGCAGCAAATAGACATTTACAGAACATATGTATAACTGTTTAAGAATTCTATATATTTCTAATTAAGTAATTGTATTATTTCTGATTAAAGCTAGTGTGAAGAAAGCCGGAAAATCGTCATTTCATGTATGCGAACGAACGACGGTGTCAAAATGCTTAGTCTGTCTGTTTTTCTGTCTGTGTATCTGTCAAACTCTATGTATGTATGTATGCTTTTCTGATCTGGGCGGTTCAGTTCGATTCGATGCGGTGCAGTACATAGGTACAAAACTACAAACGTTTCGATCTATGTGTTCTCGTATGTTTGTTTGTTTGTCTGTCTCTCTGCCTCTCTGAAATGCAAACTACCCATATCTTCGCACTGTCGCTGTAAAATTGTGCATAAAGAAACAGTGAGCAAGGTTTATTATTACCAGTGTAGTCAATTTTGTGTACTTATGTGTTGAACGAAAGAATAATAGGATCTAAAGATAAATACACACATTTGTATCTATTTCACATGAAACCAAATATTAAAAGATTCATTCAATATTAAACAACGTTAAAAAAATATTTCCCTTTTAATACGAATGTGTTCTTTTAACAGCTTTACAGCTTTCATGGCAAGTATTGTGTATATAAATATACCAGATGATTTACATGTGAACCTTTATTTGACAAAGATACGACGCGCTGTATCCTTGGGTGAATGGCTTATCTTTATTGACAATTATCACATTTCAGAGAATGTGTTCGACAATGAAAAGTAATAATAAATGTATACTTTCTGTGTAAGTCAATAATTAAAAGTGCTTTGCAAAGGGGGATATACTGGAAATGGAAATCTAAGAACTGTTGACTTTGCTGAAAGGATAAGCTGTAAAAATATTCAGCTACGAAAATGCGCTGATGTTAGATATTCAAGGTTTATTTCTAAGTCTTCTGTTTTGAACGGTCCAGCTATTCGGCCTGTTCCCCTATGTTATTGGTATAAACCAAAGCAAAAGGTATCAAACTAACGATAACAACGGGCTAGTAATTTCCGTTGAATACTAAACACGGTATCATACTCCTATCCTCTGTTTATATTCATATGTAGATGCAAATAGTTCTATAAAATCTGTGAGGCGGGTTTCAGCCGGTTAATGTCAATATCAACCGAAGTCGAGTAAAAAGTATGGCAAAGACAAAACAAGCAATGTATAGTTTCTTAAAATTAATTAAAGACAAAACTTTGCTTTTAGTTAAGTAAAAGAATGTCTCGGGTTGCATTTTTGTAAATCTTAATTCACCAAATATTGTTCTTTTATTTCAGTTGTGCGATCTCTTATGTTCATAAAATTTATTTAGCTGAAAATGAAGTAAAAGTCTGACGAATCCCTCATGAATGTACTAAAAGCGATTTCACAAGATTCAAAAGTTGTAAATGTTCTGTGATCTGTTTCCAGACTTAATTCATAATTAACTATCAGTAAAAGGAAAAATGCATACATATTTCATTTTATTAACCAAACGTACTTAATACCAAACCACTTATTCTTGGTAAAGTGGAATGTCTACAAAACCGCAAGTCGAAAATATGGTTCCTAAGGTCACAATAAATTTGCCAAAAGTTTATTATCGCTAATGGATGTTAATAATATCGGTTAACCTTAAAACAAGTGTTCATCTTTTTTTTTCTTTTCTGTTGTGGAGAATGAGGTAGACTGATATAAGCTATTATCTGATTCACTCTTTTGAACTAAAAATTAATTCGACTGAAAGGGAATCATGCACTTTGAAATAATATAAACAGACATGAATTACACCAATAAAATAGTTCAATGTTATAATAAAATATATAATATATGTTCAAATAATCCTCAAACAATCCTCAGACTATTTAGTTTTTAAAGTGACCGACCGCTACCAACGTCGTTTTAAGTTGTACCTTTCAAAAAAAGGTGAAATATGCATATCAGGAATCGCCACATTCAGAAAAAACAGCCTCCCCACACAGTCAAGAAGAAGAGAGGGGGAGAGAGCATGGTTAATAAAATAATCAGTTTAAAAAAAGACACCATTAACAATAAACAAAAATGAGAACCCGAGGGGTTACCGCCTTGGAACGGTCAGTGGCAAATCAAATTGCCACTGGGGGTTTAAACCAGGTTCTAGGGTGCACCAACCTCACACTTGCCCCAACAGGTTCTCATATCACAAAACAAGTACAAGTTGTCTTGGTGAAAAGACTCCAACCCACTTATCTGCTTAACAATGTTGCATGCAAAAGCGCACAAACATATAAAACATAAGAAGCTAAGAGCATTGCAAAGCCGAAAGGGGTACTCAATGATCTTACCGAGACCAGAGCTCCTGGAGTAAAATCAGCAAGAACACGATGACAGGGATAAAAGAAACAAATCGAGTTTTTAGGTTCTTTTAAGAAAAGATTTCCCCAATAACCTTCATAAACTCTTAAACCCCTGCCACCGTCGTGCAACCAAAGAGGTAAGCATAATGATCAAAGCATGCCTTTATACAGAGCTCTTTGAATAATCAAAATCAATGTCTTTGTTACAGTCTTCTATGTTTTATTTCTGCTTTATCCTCTCGTGCATCACGCCTTAGTAAGAGGTTTTCTTTTAATTTGGTATTTTGAAATGTCAAAGGTATTTCGCCTCTTTAGTCATTGCTTATTTGTACTTGATATGTTACATGAGCACACTTGTTTCAATTGTTTAGCAAGGCTTTCTTCTTCGTTAAATGCGATGTTCTTAAGCATCTGCATGTGATTAATAGCTCCTCAGTTTGTTAATTAAATATTAAGAATGGTATTTGACATGTTTATTCAAGATTTTTCTTTGAAAGCGCATGTGTTTCATAAAGAGTTTTATATAAGTTGAATACATCAGAACTAAACAAAATTGCATCTCAGTATAGTTACATGTATCAGTTTCAATTAACTCCCTAGATGGTTATATGCTCATTTCAAAACATAAAATATGCCAGTAATTGTGGTTGGCAGTATTGTCATTCCATACTTGAAATTTCCTTTGGGGTATACTTATGGTATGTTCTGTGTCTGTCTGTACATATGAGTTTTACTCAACATGGGGCTAGGCGTAGTGGGCAGAAATATGCATTCCCACTTCTGTCCGTAAAAAGGCTTACTTTAACCGAGTATGCAGCCTTTCTACAATTGTTTCATATGTTCATTTTTCATATTTAAATGAATTTATTTTTAAACGATGTTGTTGCAAAAAGAAACAGGTTTCAATAATATGTTTTGTGTTATTTGTGGTCTGTTTTGTTTCTTTCAAATGGGAGCGTTTTAAGGGTGCAAGAGAAAATGCTATTTTGCTAAAGAAGAAGAGAAGAAAAGCAGATTTATTCATCATTTAAAGTACCAACACAGAATAGCAATTTGTTAAAAATAAAATAATGAATATCAAAAATATTCCACAGGAAAGCTGTCGATTTTGCTTCTTGATAATCACAATACAGGATCAAATCTATACGTTTATTTTAAATATTTCAATTTGATCGACACGCTCCGGGTATATTTCCAAGTAAAGTAAGTATGCTTATTAAAGTTACATTTAAACACGGAATTTATATATAACACTTATCAGTATAAACTGTACCTAAAAGCATATGATGAAAATATACCTCCATATATATACACTTTATATGAAGTGTAAACATTTTATTTATAGATCAACGTTCATGACTATGTTGTGATCAGACATAATGTTTCCAAACACATTTTTACACATATATTATATCTAAAATCATAAGACTAAAGAGATACAAGAATACCGAGTTATGAAGAAAATAAAATTAGTAAACGACAGGCGATTTAAATCACACTGTCATTGTCAAACCCATTGACATTTATTAGCTTTTGATACTATGATTAATTGTCATGTAACGGTGCTTGTCGTTTACTCTTCGAAATCCTAAGATAAATATTTGTAGGTGCGATGTAATTAAATATTGGAAACTCCATCTCATTCCAACATTTTTTCCACATAAATCGACATTGTATTCAACGAATCATAATAATTAAAATGTCTCGGAGCTGTAACATATGTACGTGAAATATCCAGGAGTGTAGTGAATACGTTAAGACTGTCAAATATAGGTTAGCTGATGTTATGTTTTCGCTCTGCCTCCTATGATTCCGCTCCACAACTTGCGCTATAGCTCCTACAGAAAAATGAACATAAATCGTAATAAAGAGGCTTTACCTCATTCGAAATCTGTGCAGCAGTCACTAGCGACCGGTATTCGATTTACACTCAACACAGAAATAATTTCTAAAAGCAATTAAAGAAAAAAATTAAGTCGAAATGATCAGTTTGTAAAAAATTGCACCATTGTTCGCCGGGAAAAAAGTTCTAGCGGGAGCAGTTTACATGTTACAAATATGTAACCGTGTTTTCCGCGAAGCATCATCATCCTTGCACGGCACTACATTCCCCGATTTTTTGAAAAGTTCGTCTTTCTGTCTTATAAAGAGAAAAAATGTTGGTCACGCTCGCTTTTTGTATGTTTTCGCTCAATCCCGGAAGTGGCTTTCGCTCATTTTGTTATGTTCTCTTTTTGGTTGTGGAGCGAATGTTTATCGGGCGTGATTAAATAATATAAGTTAATTTAAGTTAATATATGATTCTGTCGAGAAGTGTTTGGAGCAAATAATGTGTTTTGCCATACTGCTAAATAATGACAGAAACTTTAATTCATCTCGTATTTTTACAACGATGGGTTTTGCAGGTTTAAAGTTCAAATTTCTGATTTTCAAACACCACCACGACCCCGAACCTAACCAAAACGACTCCACCGGCACATTCACACAAAATAAGTTAATACCGTTTGATATTTTCCTGATAGTTTGTTTTGTGATAAGAAAGTTTTTGAAATGTTTAATAATTAAAGTGCTTATTTGCATTAAAAGTTCTTGACAACCTTTTTATCTGTTTTCTGTTTCAGTTACAGGCATTTTACAGCACATGAAGCGACAGGCACAAATGAATCAAATCGAGTGTGGATGGTTTCGTTTTTCTTCAAAAGACATGTTTTTGCAGTTTTAAAGCCAGTGGTAAGTCAAAAACTATAAAGCCTTATAAGTAATTTTATCTGAAAGTTATTTTTTTTTATTAAATAAAGTGTTATTATTGCAATCTGCAAACTGACAAAGCGATAAAACTTTTATCATCATTTAAAAAGAGTGAATTATATATATATTTGTAAAACCAGTGAAATAATTATAGCAAGACGGGCCATATGCACAAAAAAGCCCTAACAAAAACTGCTTTAATAGAATTCTAGTGTGCTATTGAAATCACGTGATGTAACTGAAAACCAACCAATTGAGGTAATAAAAATATATTCTTATGAATTCCAGCTAAATAAAGCAAACACTCCAGCAATCAAACTTTTCTATTCATAATCTTTACATGGTTTCATAACTACAAAAGTACATAATAATAGGTGGTTTGATTTTAATCGTGTTAACTTTTCCTTTCTGGATTTGGATGGTATTGTTCTACGTGCAACATCTCACGGAGTTTATATTTGACAGCTTTTGCGCTTTTCTTTAGCTTTAAGCTAGACGTAAGATTTTAGTGAACGTAATCATTACATCACAGAAATACTGTATTGGGAGGCTGTGTTTTCTGACTACGGCTATTCCCGATATGCATTATTCACTTTATTTATCCTTTTCATATTCAAGTCGTAATTACTTCTCCTTACTGTACTAAAATTCATGTGTCAATGTTAGGCATTTCCACTTTACGTTTTCTCAAAATAGAAACGGTTTCTTTGAAAAACACGTGTATAATACAATTCGCCTACTGGAGGAGCATTCAAGAATGTCATTGAGGCTTTTTTGTAATTATATGTATTTCCGATCTGAATATTTCTTAGACGTTTAAGACCTACGATTTAACCTTTAATTTCTGATCATTAAAATGCGTGTACTAAAACATGTTATCCTTCTTACAAGGTCTTGCTTAGTGCTTTAATCCGTCTGGAACTTTGTTCCTTATATGTCACTTTCACTGAAATGATCTGAGTATGTGTTGAGCTTGTGATAATGACTTGGTTAGAATGGTTCATTCTTCTGGAAGTATAAAGCTGATCTGTCACTTCCCCCTATTCCTCGAGGTAATAGACTGTCACAATAATGTTTCTTTTGTCAAGCAAACCACCATTATGTCTTCTAATAACTTCCTTATTGTCTCGCAGCTGCACTATAATTAAGCTGTCTGGTGATACAAATGTAAATAGATAGACCTATAGATGAAATAGTTCGTTATTGAAAGATTACAAATAAATGTAATTTAGAGGTGTTTATCACCAGAATTCTGGAAAAAGTTAATTTTTATATGGGGTTTGTTTTGTTGAAATTTTATATAAAATATCTTCTTGGTGTACAAAGATTGTTGAGCATATAACATTCATCTCTTACACAGCCTTAAGGCGTGCGCAAACATTTGCATTTTCATTACTCACCATGAACAGGCTCAATCAAAACGAGCCTGCAATTTTCATATCTGTCGTGTTCGGTGGCTTTCAAAGTTCCCGTTTTCATCTATTTTATTATTACAAAGAATGACAGAAATGAAAAATACCTTACGGAACCTGAAAGGGAAATGGTTTAGAATAACAGCATACTCAAAAGGCACATATTTGCTTCTGGAAGTTTTAACCAGGTTGAAGAATGCATCAATTCCTTCTTATCCCTCCCTTTATGTTCTAAACATCAAAAATGCGCTAGTAACCATGGAGACTAGACTCCAACCCATTCAAGTACTCGACACTGTTACAAATGTTGTAAAAAGTTACAATTAGTAAGCACTCAATGACTAGCCTGAGACCTGGGCCGCACGAGATGAGATGCTTGAGATTTGAGGCTGGTCTATAATCTCAGTTTAAAGATCTTGGGCCCTGTGTACCTTGAGTAAAATGGGTGATCAGGAAGAATACAAAATATCCGCTGACATTGAACCGATTTCTTACTTCTTTACTGATAATAGAGTACAGTGCCTTTTTTATAGAAAAGCAGAATGTCACTAACTTGCGATGTCGCGTTAAGCGAACCTGCCTTAAACTATCAAATGGAATTTTATTTTAACCATACACTTTCTTAACATTAAGATACAAAAGTTTCTTAATTACATGACGATTGACATGTATGTTATTTACTTTTCCTTTTGCGCTCCTAATAGGTAATTAATAAACCAGTAAAAACAAATGTTTTAACAACTGCAATGTGATTTCAGGGTTTATTTGAAATTTGCAACGTATCCATCTTAAATATCATCCCATTCAAATTGCTGTCATAAACATCCAGTCTTTCAAATACTTTTACAGATGTCGGGTACATGTATGTAGCTCAGTGCCCAAGGTTATAAAACTGATCATGGAAACCAATCTCAAATCTCAAGCATCTGATTGGCTGAAATGGCGACTGGTCGCCATTTCAGCCAATCAGATGCTTGAGATTTGAGACTGGTTTCCAAACTCAGTTTTATAGCCTTCAGCCTAAGTTAAACACTGTGACATACAGGGTAACCTCGTTTGTATGACAGTCACTCAAGGTTATGTGAACGCAATACGCAGAGGGGTGGGGGGGCTTCTTTGTACATCACTAAATGATTTCTAATGCTTTAATATAATGTAGACTTCACAATGATGTTTGCTTTACTTGATGCTTTTAGCAACTTTGAGTAGTGTATAATCCGTTTCCGAAAGGAGTCCCGAACATTAGCCTGACATACAAAGCTTCAAAACACTAATGTAGAACTTGCAAATCAATAATAAATTAAAATCGTCTAACATCATTACCTGGCTATACTTCTGTGTATGATATCCATATGTTGTTCAGCCGAAGAACAAAACGTTAAATAATAAATGAACGTAGTATACAGTCAACGATGCAATTTAATAAATTGTGCACACATATTCACAAGTTGCTTATTTAAACCATTTTATAACACCTCGTGTTTTAATTTGCAGACGAGGTATTCTCTTATTTTATTTATGAGGTGATAACTTAATAAGGTAGTTTGCTACGAGGGGTGTTAAAGCTATGAATCTTATATGTCTGTTTGCTCAGTACCTAGATTCCCTTCTCTGTGTTACGTGGCCTTTTGAAGACGTCTGGGAAAATTGAACAACTCATTGAACAACAAATTGAAAAATACATTTTTATTTATTTCAAATATAAACTATTATTCTTTGCCAGTTTAATATGGATTTTAAATATTGTGAATAAGCAATCTTCTGGGAGAAGATAGTATACAATTTTAATTTTAATGCATAAATATTGTAAGACTCTCTCTCTCTCTCTCTCTCTCTCTCTCTCTCCCTCTCTCTCTCTCTCTCTCTCTCTCTCTCTCTCTCTCTCTCTCTCTCTCTCTCTCTCTCTGGTTTTGAGTCCCCGCAGTTACGGTATCTTAGAACTCTCTCGCATTCTGGGGACACCTCTCTCGATTTCCTATATGATATATGGGGTCAGATCAAGTTTTCATTACTCTCATTTTTGAGGGGACATAGCTATTAATACATTTTATGACCTCACCATGACGTAAGGATTTTAATGCACTACCGTAACAGTGGGGATCCACACAATGTCCTCAAAATTGCGATAGGTCCCCAGAGTCCAGTAAAAAATGGTGAAAATGTCCACACAATTACCTCTTGAACCATTATATTTATAATACTCATATGAAATTACTCAGTTCATGTGTACAACTTAGAATACGGAGGCAAAACTTCGCAACGCCCAACGTTTGTAAAATGTTATGCGGTTTATCTTCCGGCTTTTAACGATTATACTACAGTTTATGGGTTTTTTCGGCGTTAGCTGTCTAAGCTCACTTTTGACCTAGTTTTTCGACCAATGAAATGTTGTAAATAATACTCGTATTCAATTATTATGCAGAGGGAAAATGAAATAAACTATTTCGATTGGTCGTTATTTACACCAGAGAGGCATCTAGCAGGGTGGAGAGGTATCTAGTGGGATTTTTATTATTATGCAGGCAAAAATCAAATAGATTATTTCGATTGGTTGTTAGTGGGTGTTGTATTGGAGAAAAACATATTTCCGATTTAAATAACCAGTTAAGTCAATATTGATGGCTTAAATACAATTTTATATGAAATATTCTTGTGTGTCAGGTAAACACTTGCATACAATACACAGTGTAAAACGAAAGAAAAGTGTAGATATTTCTAGTTCTTACTGGTTTCTTTCTAGTTCCTTTGATACTGATTGTTAATTTCGAGCACAAAATACAAGTTCATTGTAGTGTAGTGGCTAACACTCTCGCCACTCAAGCGGAGGCTCCGGGTTCAATACTCAGGGCGGACACTTTTTTTAAGTTAATTTACGTAAAGGTTGGTAGATTTCGCTCTTGTAAGGCCAGAGAAAATAAATTATTAGATTCTCATCCGGATTTTGGGAAAAAAAGGGCGGGTGGGCACTTTTTAATTTTTATTTTTTATTAACGAAATACCTTAAGAAGGTATTTCGCGATGGTCTAAAACCAGTTCTGTCCGGAACACAATATGTTTCGATTTTTTTACCAATAATTTTTTTGGGGGCGGGTGGTTTTGGTTAGGGGCGGGCGGGGATGAGAATCTAAAATATTTTTTTCTATTGCCTAACAGGCTGTTTTTATTTATTTTTATTAAATTTCAAGAACATTTATTCATCTTGAGTTCTAACTCTACAAGATATATTTTATTGAAACTGATTAAATGTAGATCAAGACTTAATGTAAGACATTGCTTATTTAATCGACTTGTTATCACTTTATGAAATTGTTGCAACAGCTTCAACATTTTTTTAAAGACACTTTCAATGAATTTATGAGTTGTCATGATTCGGTCGCTTAATCTCTAGGTCATACTAAGAAGGCAGGGGCTGTTCTTCAACAGCTATAACAAGTAAAATAAAATAACTAAACTGTGTCTGCTTCGCCTCTCTGTATTTCTTTCTTTCTTATAAACATGTATATATAAATCTTTTCCATCAACGCCGTTTATCTTTTTTAAAGATATTTCTTGTTTCTGGTTAGTTTCAGTTTAAGCTTCGTTTCATTAAACTTAGGCAACATAAGATAACATTTTCTGGATACAATAATAACCGCAAAGAAACGACAATTTAAAAGGCTTTGATTACTTCTTTTGACATAACGACATAATTGTTACAACGACACTAAGCATAATCCAGGAACTTAAATTTTAATATCTCTAGAAACTTATTAATAACAAATCATCAGTACTGATACACGGTCATCCCTCTAATGTAATCCTCTTACCAGACATTTACATCAGCTACATTACATCCATAATAAGGTGTCATAAAACATTAATTGCTTCTTTCATGTGTGTTCTCTTTCTCATATTATGTATTGATTGGAAAGATAGAAAAAAATGGTGACTGGTGATAGAACAGCTGATAAGATCGTGTAAATAACCTTGAAAAGTGCAAAGGTTTTGTTGATTTATTTTAGCATACTACTCCATATGAAGCCTGTCTTTAAAGATCGGTAGTTATTCGAAATGTTACATTGAAACAAACTTGTATGTTATATTATCTATCAAGAAACTTAGCCTGAGATTGATCGACGGGTCAGTTTCTCTGTCATAGTATTTGCAATTTGTTTTTTTATACCGACATTATTTTGACAGATGACCGTAACATTATGTAGTTTTTACGCAAAATACGTTTTTTTTCCTAGACCTTTCAAACAGCACATACAAAGTTCTGATGCAGGCGGTTTTTATTTTGTGCTACCTAAATAAACCTTGAGCATCAATTCTTAAATGAAGCCTACGACCTATCAATAGGCTTGCAATGACTATATGTGAATTAAAGTATGGTTCTACAACTCTTACATTAATTTGTTTTCGAGTAAATCTAAAATTAGATTACCCTGCAAATAAGTATTAAAGGTTTTTACATGTAGTCATCGTTAATTGTTTTGCAGTAATCGGGTTGTAACTAATATTGAAATAAAACTAAGGGAAACGGGTTATCTGTCAACGTATAAAGTATACATCCATACTAGATCCCCAAGTCCTTGAAAAAATCATGTTACACCCACATGTGTACGACGAACAATGAGCTCTGGCGTATTTGCCTAGTTGTGAATGAGAAAAAAAAACATTCTTACGTTACCTTAAAATGAGTTCGGAAATTTAAACTAATAAACTGATAAATAGTAAGAAGCAAAAATATGAACAATGAATTTTAAATATGTATTCATGATGTTTGTTTGGGTCGGATCGGAAAATGATTTAGGCAACTGATTTCTGTAGCAGGACATTCTTCAGGTCTGAAAGATAAGGTTGCATATATGTTTGTGTTCAAAAAATGTAAGGTTGACATTTCTGCTATAAGTAACACGATCTCGCAAGTTAACTCATTTGTTGAAAATGTCAAGTAGATCAAGACCCTTGTTTATTTAGCTCTTGATTTGTCGTCACATTCCCATCAAAATATTAATTGTCTAACGTCATATAATAATTTAATATTTCCTCGAAAACAGTAATAAGACAAACATTGCTAGGGATATGCGATCTTATCATTGTTTTAAGGTATTGCTCCGTTGCTCATTGCTAAGTCATAGACAAAAAAGAATAATATCAAAATCTCTCTTAAAGGCAAAATGCAGCTCAATAAAAATAGAATAATAAAGAAAAATAGTAAGACCTAAAACTCTCTAAAATTCTATTAGCAATTTTTCAGAAAAAAAATCATGGTCGCGAAATTGGATGACCAAAGAAAAGTTGATTTCTCTCTTCATAATTGAAAATTCTTTTCAAGGACCTTTGATATTATTGTCAGTATCATTTCAATCATGTTGATATTTGAATTGTTGTTTAGTGTTGCTTCGTTTTGTGATAAATTGCAAATAGCTGAGTGATGGTAACCACGTGGAATTCGAACGCTAAATTCATAAAAAACATACATCTAAGTTCAAATTAAATCACGCTCCGGTATTAAGTGGTACAATTAAGAGATAAATAAATATTATTGCTTAACGTCATACTGAAAAAATACATAATTAAAATAAATTTTACGTTAACTTTATTGACGTAATTATGCGTACATAGTATAATTATTACTTAGTATAACAGAAAATCGAAATTGCTCAGATTTGTTTGGTGTATTATATATCCGAAGGAAGTAAAATTATAACAAACTTGTTTGAACATCTAAATAATCCATTATCCATAAAGTTCAGACATGATTCATTAATATAACATTTAAACGTCAGCCGATATACACTTGACTTCCACCCATTAAACCGATTTTCATCTGCTGACACAACCGTGACGTCAATATAATATGAGGAAGTTATTTCATCTGAAAAATAATGTCCTACTTTAACTTTTATTGCCTGAAATGCGTATGCTGACGTGGATGACGTAATATATATAAACATTTGCAGTTTTTTAATCATTATTATTGTTTGGTCATATTGCACATAATATCAAAATTTCTTTCAATAAGAATATTTGTTTTTTGAGATATTCAAAATTTTAAGGTGAGCACTTAGAACTTTGGACAAGTAAATATGCCGCTGGCCTTTCCAAGGAAGAACTCTATTTTTGAAATTGTAATTAGTTATGTCATTTTTGTCACACGTTCGAGCACCTCAGTTACTGGTTTTTAATTTTTGTTATCGATTGCTTGCCGACGGGTCTTAGCGGAATGGTCTGTAATTGAATATTCGGCTACATTTAACTATTTTCATTTTAAAAACTTCCCATTGCATGTTTATTTTCAATACCATTTACCGAGTTTATAGTCGCAATTAAATCCTTAAAATAAACACAACTCAATAAAACTCAATACAATTTTATCTGATTCTGATAAGTACTTAAATCGATTTACAACTCTTTATGTAGTATATTGACAACCTGATATTGTATTGCCTTCCATATCCGTCTACCTATGTGTTATGCAATTCAAAAGTAAATGGCATTACATGAAACAAATTTCTTTTGTCTCTGACTTGGCTATTATGCAACTGCAGAAGATTAAAAGAACATTGAAATATCAAACCAATGTGGAAGTTATATAAGATATATTTTTGCAACAGTAATCTATGGTTATAGGAAATAATCTAACATCAATATGCATGTACCAACTGTTTAACTTTTAACTGATTATTAGTTAATAAGAGGCAAAAGTTAAATATATATTTTATATCTGTATATTGTACTTGCTAGAGATAAGCCGTGCTACTGATTATCTACAAATGTATTTTATAATGCATTAAAGACGATAAAGAAATGTGATACTCTTCTTTCAAAGCATCTGACAATTTCTAAAAAAAAAACAATGATACAGCCATGGCTGAATATAACAAACAATTCATGTCATTACCGTCAATTAATTGAAAATTAATTAATTGAAAATGTGTGCGTCTAATACACATTTCGAAATTTAAAGCTCAGTGGAGAAAAGATAAAACCTTTTCATACGTAGTTTAAATTTAGCTACATATCTCAACGACTTTGAATTAACTTGGCACTAAACCTGAACTTGTTTAGACAATTGGCTGGCATAATTGGTATAATGGTTAAATGTCAAGAACATCATGTAGAAATTGTGTTAGAGGTTTTTTTTGTTTGCTGTAATAAGACCACGCTGTTTCGTTACTAAACGCATTAAAGTTTATTGAATTTAAACATATCGTGTAATATTTGTAATGATATTGCCTCTACCTGGGAGCGAACCTGCACCATAACGGCGACAACGCATAGCCCTGCAGTTCCGACTACGCAAACAAGTGAGTTAACCGGGGCAACCTAAAACAAGTTGATCGGATAGCCCTGATATACGTAATCATGACTGCACGACATCAGTAACGGGTTATTTAATTGATAATAGTACTGACTATATGTACGGTGATATTTTTTTACGACCGCCACAATGCACAAAAATAACAGATTCATCCTGTTCATTCAAGAGCTGACATTTACAGGAATATTTTGAGGAATACAATTTACTAACTGACTGGTTAAAATACTCGTTTACTCTGTTCAGTTTGCAGATAGACTTGTTAAGATTTCTTTCCATTCTGTTTTCGTGTCCTTCTGACCTGTGAAGTGGCCACTATGTTATGTACAACTGACGAAGTGACAGAGGTTGAATTGTAAGTCTGTTCTGTGAACTTTTCACACTAACAAAATTAAGTATTCGTCTGCCTTACATTTGTCACGCTAACCAGGTCAGTTATCTTGCATTATAAATTGACCAGTCGGTGTGACCATCGAATAACATAGCACGGTTGATCAAATAGTCACTTCGACCAGTGAACAATGTCATTATAACTGAAGAACAGCACATCATGATAAATCAACAATACTTTACGTCATGAGAACATCATAACCTGATTCAGCAACTGTAACACAGACTTGTAAACAGCACAGTAATTCAGTACATTTAACAACTTGTCTAAGTATACACCTTCGTACTGGGGCATTACTGGCTTGATTTTTCGGCTGTATCCCTAAAACTTCTGATAACCCATGCCATGAATACTAACTGATTTATAAGTAAAACTTCATTCAAAATGACAGACAACTGACTGCTCAAAATCATTTAGAATACTGACACCCACAGAATACAAATTCACAACAACAGCTAATAAAGCGTATGTTCAACTTAATACACGAAGTACGCGTACATATAAATGAACATTTGGAACCTAGAAATATGCTATTTCCTATTTCTGTTAAATTAAATTTATTTCATTCTGATCTTAATGTTTTATAATTGTTATAATAAAAACCACTTTTTTAGCTATTCAGTTTGAATGCTTAAAATGTAGTCGCCTTTATTTTAGTTTTCCAATATGCCTGTTATATTCGACTAATTTTTCTAATAAAGCAGTTGGTATTTATTGCATTTTTATTGACAGTTTTAGAGCAATAGCTCAATTATCAAGCCAGAAATGCCCCAGTTTGAAGGTGTATACTTAGAAAAGTTGTTAAGTGTATGATTAACCATGCAGTCGGTTTGACCAGGTAATCAACACAGAATGTTAACTCGACATCTCGTTTTGGCTACAGAAAAGCACAACATAACATAGCAACTAGGCAATACGACCAGTGGTCAGCACAGAAAGACAATTTAACATGATTTTATGGTTTTTAACAACAAATCATGAACTCTTAACAGTAACATTTGACCAGGGAACAGCACAGCATGAAACTCAATAAGCCAGTACCACAACTGTATAGAACATGATTATAAAACTTCTTAAGAACACTACACCTAGATGAGCATCCCATCATTGTTAAATAACCAAGTTAGGATGACTTGTAATTAACAAAGTATGATTACCCAGCAAGTCAGTATGACTAGTTTACAGAACACGATGATAACCAAACCGTTCAGGACGTCTTGTGAACACCACAGCATGACTTAGCGAAGATCATGATCACTAGTGAACAGCATAACACGGTTTAAACAACACAGCGTGATTAAATTAGCATAATCACTGATGGTCTAATTAATATATAATTTCACCAGATTGACTAACAAACAGCTATTCGTGTAGATCAGCCTAAACACACAAAGGTTCTTTTTTCCGTTAATTGTTTATGGTGTCTTATTTGAAATTTATCTTTTTATAAACCCTTGCTCTCTTTTCCTCTACTTTTTGGCTGCATTGGGAGGCTGTATTTTCTGGGGTTGGCAATTCCCGCATATTCACCTATTCACAACATCCAAACTGATATAGGAGACTTTCATATTTACATAAAAAATATTTAAAACGTCTAATACATCTGTAAACATTAATTAGGCTTTGTTATGCACAGAAACACAAAAACTAAGACTTTCATAAAACTAAGATAATTAGTATGAAGCTTATGCATAGAGTAACCGGTTCAGGATAGCGATTCTCTCTCCTCTATTTGATTGTATAATTACTGTTTTACAAAACAAGCATTGTCTTCCATTAACATTAAAGTATAATTTTAAGCTCATAAGTTCTATATCAAATTATTGTAACGCAAGGAATCTTCAAAATATTTATAAAGAACGGCGATGCTGCACATAATTTAATGACCTGACATACATTCCGGTGGTATTCATATTTAAAATAGCCTTTTCCGCGTAGACGTGTTTGAAACAGAAACAAAATTCTACAAGATTTCTCTTATGCTAAATTTGCACACCAAGAAATCAGCACTTTCGACATTCAAATCAGAATATTGATTTGATTTCCCTTTGTAGTAACATCTCTCTCTCTCTTTAGAGTGAAAGTGGTTAATGTGTATCTTTAAGTGAGCATAAAGTGTCTATTTAATGGAGCAGAAAAAGATTTCTTGTCAGCTCAAAATTGTTGCTATTCCTAAAATTCTTGCCATTCTTTGTTAATATGACCAATATAGCTTGATAGATGCTATCAAAATGTTATTACTGTTGATAAGTTGTATCATTAGGTAGAATTGGCAACAATCAATGATTTGCAATGTTTCATTGGCCTGCAATCGATGTTCCATAAAAGACCATTTATTTCTAGATCAAAGTCCATTAAATCATTTATTACAAGACATACGTTAAACTGAAATCGTAGATTCGTGGTAATTACAAGGGCTTGCGACTTTGACGTCATAAAGGTTTAATAGAATTAGTATCAAATAATACACCTAGGTAAACATCAAATCATTTTAAGCCTTTCAGAAACTAAAAGATCGAAAACCTGTACCATTATACGTCACACTAGAACACTACACAGGCTTCTCTCGACATATTTCATGTTGTTCTCAAAATATGATACATGATGGTACGTTTACTGACGTAATTATACATAAAGACCAGAATGGTTTCTGAGTGTAACACAATGAATGTGACAAATCTGATTTTTTGCAATTATTGAATTTTCTTTTGCAACGGAAATGTCATCTCAAAGTGCCCTGTTTAATGAAATCGCGGGACAGTATTTAAAAAAAAATAACTGATTGCACATGTTATTTGCAACCGATTTATTGACGGTTCATTCGGAATAACATATATTTGTTAATACTTTATAGTGTAACAATAACCAGCCATACATATGCATTTATACTTGATTGCCTGTGTGCCGATCGCTTTGTATCAAAGAGAAGTTGAAGGCAACACATAGTCACAAAGATATTATTACCTACCGTTGGACGTGATAAATAATAGACCTACAAAAACACAATCATAAAGTACATGAGGGAATATTACTTCACATAATGTCATACACGTATTCACAAATTAGAGTTACCTTGGTTTTCGCGACAAACAAAAGTGTTTACTGCTTCCGACGTTTAAATGTCAAAACTTTGCTTTATTTTTATTCCTTCCTTAAGTAATGGTACAGTTTTCAACCAGTTCCGGTTATATACAGGTTCTGGTTAACTTTTTTAATTTTCTGTGCCATTAAAACATATTTCAGTAAAACGATTGAAAATGCAATGAATAGCATTTGAACAAACATTGACGACCTTAAACCTTTGATCTGATATCTTCTGCTCAAGCGCCGCAGAGGAAGCATGATTTATAACGCTTGTAAAATGATTTGAAGGTATATAACATTAGAAATGAATGCAATACTACATACACACATATAGCTCAAGTAAAATATGTCTTATGTAGGCTTCAACACTTTCCATGGTTTAAAATACTATTTTTAACTTTCACTATTGCGATTTTGTAGATGTCAATCTGATTGGTTCAAATGGTTAGAGATAAAATCACGTTCTAGTTACTCGTCGTCAGTTCCTGATAGCGTAGCGGTTTTCAGGAGATGATTTTAATCAGATTGCTGGGTCACCAGTTTCTAGCAACCCACCATGGTTATTTCGACATGATAAGGGTGGTGTTGTGCTACCGTGTGCTTATATCATATCTTCCTTATGCAAATATGACTTCAAGTTTGTATCAGATGCACTTAGTGCAATACCTGAAGGCTATGCCATGGAACTTGTGATGTCATGAGTGCTTTACTGATTTAGATATTAATAATACTTGAATAAGAACTAGCCTATTACACAATTGTGTTATTTATTTATTACACATTATTTTCAGAATAATTTATGACAGGAAACATGTGAAAATGTATTTTGTCTGTCAAAACCATATTGCTCTGGCGGATACATTAGTTGAAAGAATATACCAATAGTGTTCTTATCAGTTATGAGCAGCGGTTTCTAGCTGGCTCATTACTGAATGACTGTGGATCCTGCACTACACATGACGGTCAATTTTGTTGGAGTTCATGTTTTAGAAGAACAGGTATGCGTATATTGTTTAAACCCTTCACAACATGGGATATGGCTGATGTGACTGCAGTTAAACAAATTTCAAAATTATCTTTAGATATAAATATGTTTTTACTATAACCATAGATTTGTTTGTGACCCGTTATTATTTTTATGTAGTGTATTGTGTTTGCCATTCTAACACGCTATCAGTTACACTATGACGGTTAATTACTTTCCATCAAATATTCTATGGCATTTGCATTTCATTTTTTTCTATTCGAAATTCATGTCTATAACAAGATTCGCTACATTAATGAACACGATTTGTACAGAAAGCATTTTTAAACATGGGTAATATCGGCCCACCTTTCCTTAAACAATATTGGAAGCTGATTAATGATGAATTATTTTCTGCTTACAACACTACTGTAAACAAGTAAATGCTTGCGTACATTCCTATTAAAGAATAAAGTTACACATATGTATTACCGGATGCACCTGTTAGTAAATTTATTATATGTAAAATATAAAAAGGAACTTTGAAAAGCCATCCATCGAACACGACAAATATGAAACAACAAAGGCTCAGTTCAAACGCGAGCATATTTATGAGCAGCGATGGAAATCTGCACATCACCGTCCATGCAGCCCCGGGTCGAGCGCAACCCAACATTAACATAAATACGTATCCTTCTCAAATGCCCTCAAAGAGCTACATAATTGATAACGGCACTGAGGTCGCCAGAACTTGAGTTGTATATGGCATTAAGACCTTTCAGAAATTACAGGTTAATTTCAAAAAAAACTATTTACAGAACATTTATTATGGATTAAAAACTATTCACTCTCTCTTGTCACACAAAATTACTTATGGAACATTCAATGCTTTTCTTTTATACTCAAAAGGTCAAATCCAGATAGTAATAAGAACACGGTTGTAAAAGAAAACTGTCAACATAATTAGCAGCTGGTAGAAAAATAACTACTCTCCTGAATATTTGGGATTAATTTCGTCTGATTATAATTATTTGTAATCAATGACAAATGTAGTATTGCCTTTATGAAGTTTTACTATTAATCACCAGAAATCTTAATTATAGTGATTCAGATAGACTTAGAAAGCTATTTTTCATTGCTCGTGAAAAATTTGCTGAACAAATGAAACATACTAGTATCAGACTACCATTTACTTAAAGAGATCAAAGGCTAATACATTTTCAATAAGTCCACTATTATCCATTAACCTACAACTGCAGTATTTCACTCGATTTGAGTTTGAATTTGTAAGACATTGATTTAAATCGTTAATGTTTTAACGAGGTATGTATTTAATGATAGATCAAAGGGAATGTTAAAGTCTCAAACAACAAAACGGAAATAAACGACTTGCTATTAGTTTCCAATGACACAGACTCTTGCATACTCAGATACAACATTGTTACATATGCACTAAATGAGTCGTGAAGAATTCACAATAGCGCCAAAATTCTGCCTGTCAAAAATCTGACATACACACATGAATAAGCACAATGGTGAGATTTTACAGTAAATGAAAACCCGCAAAAATGGAACTAGTATGTTTATATTCAGAAACATTAAACATCTTTGTACATTAGCCTGAATAAAAGTTTATACGCTATTTATTTTTATATATTACAATGACAGAACAAGTTTCCGCCACTTGTAAGTGGACTTAAAAAGCGTCACCAATACCCAGATTTTTTTGACTTTGTACATAAATTTGATATTTTCTGTTTATCAGAAACACATACGGATGATACAGATATACTTGATATTGAGGGCTATACCTATTACGCTAAGAGTAGGACTCAAGCATATTATAGGAAGTCGGGAGGAATTGGTATTTATGTTCGTAGTAATATGGCGCCTTTCATTTCTGTCCATGAAAATAATTCGGAATAAATGCTTTGGATATCAATTGATAAAGCTAACACAAACTTAGAGGAACATATTATACTTGGTTCAGTTTACATTCCCCCGGAAAATTCGCGTTTCTTTAATGAAGATCTTTGGAATGAATTCGAAAATGAACTAGTGCAAAAATGTTGCGAGCATAAAAACGTATATGTTGCCGGTGACACCAACTGTCGTGTAGGTGTTCTTCGTGATTTTGTTCCTTCCGACCCACACTTAAACAATATATTTGATATTGACGAGGAAGTTCAAGCTGATATTGATATTCATAGGATACTAGAAAAATTATCGATCCCGTTAGAACGAAACTCAAGAGATCATAGATCTAATAGTCACGGCATGCGACTTATTGAAATACTGAGAACTAATAACTTATTTCTACTTAACGGAAGACTATTCGATGATAAAAACATTGGTGAATTTACATTCAGAAATAAAACCGTAATTGATTATGTTTTCGCGACCGCCGATTGTTTTCAACGAATAACATAATTTAAAATTGTAGAATCAGACCCTTTATTCTCTGACGGCCACAATGCACTCTGTTGGGAAATAAGCGTTCTTAACAAACCATTCACTCCCGAAAAAAATTATATAAATACTAGAACTAATCCGAAATGGAAATCCTAGCTGTCCGAAACATTCATTGCAAATCTCGATGTTAACGTAATAAATAGCATTAACTGTCAACTTGACCAATCGCCTCAATCACAACAGACTATTGAACAAGTGACTAATGAAATCCAAACTCTTTTTCAAAACGCTGCCGAAAAAACCTTTTCCCAACGACCACATGCTCAGTTCACTACCTAATTTTAAATAATAAGCCCTGGTTCGGACCAAAATGTCATAGGGCTAGGAAAAACTACCACAAGGCAAAAACTACTTACCTTTCTAATCCTAATAACGACACAAAATTAAGATTAAAGCTTGCAAGCAAATCATATAAAAGAACGATGAACTTTTATATAAAGAAAAATAAACAAAACAATACTAC
The DNA here is from genome assembly GCA_038501625.1 of Corbicula japonica. Classification (NCBI taxonomy): domain Eukaryota; kingdom Metazoa; phylum Mollusca; class Bivalvia; order Venerida; family Cyrenidae; genus Corbicula; species Corbicula japonica. The sequence goes on from JAZAYU010000001.1 coordinate 13,865,566, forward strand.
TAAATTAAGAGAACTAAATGATAAAAACCCGAAAAAATATTGGAAATTCTTAAACAGTATAAAATCTAATAAGAGAGATAACCCTTCTCCTAGCTTACATGATTTTTTTGATTTCTTTGAAAAAAACTAATTTAAACACCATTCAAGATGGCAGCTTTGAAGATTATGAATTACGCTCGTCGCAAGAGTCCAATGATTTTCTGGATTCACCTATAAATTCGACAGAAATATACCGATGTATTTCAAATCTTCAAAACTCCAAAGCGCCGCACCCCACTGATAAGATTATAAACGAATACTTAAAATCGAGCAAGGATATCCTTTTACCTACTTACTGTAAATTATTTAACAGTGTACTAGAAACTGGTCATATTCCTAAAGTTTGGCAAGAAGGGTCAATTATCCCCATATATAAAAATAAAGAAGATCCAAAAGATCCAGCAAATTATCGTCCAATTACAATTCTTAGCTGTCTTGGGAAACTATTTACATCCATCGTTAATCAAAGATTAACAAAATTTCTAGAAGATAATAACTTGTTAGATCAGAATCAGGCAGGATTCAGAAAAGGTTACGCATGTAATGATCATATATTTACACTACACTGTCTTATTGAAATTATCCGAAAGAAGAAACTTAAGCTTTTTTGCGGATTTGTTGACTTCTCGCAAGCTTTTGACAAGGTATGGCGTATAGGCCTGTGGCATTAACTCCTTAACAATTCAATTTATGGTAAATTCTTTAAAGTCATAAATATCATGTATTAAAACATCAAATCTTGTATTTCACATAATGGGCAAATTTCAGATACATTCATATCCGAAAACGGTGTAAGACAGGGCGAAAATTTGTCTTAAATGATCTTCAGTCATCCTTGCACTTGAACAGGGCTGTTGGTATAGAGCTAAGAAACCCACTCGATTTTGATATATGGCTTAAACTGCTAGTCTTGCTTTATGATACTGTTATTATAAGTGTACTCAGCCGAGGATTTTCAATGTAGTCTCTCATTATTTAACGACTACTGTAAAAATTGGCACTTGCAAGTTAATATAAGGAAGACAAAAGTTATTATATTCGGAGCCCGACATTGAATAACTTTGAGTTTAAATTAGGCGACCAAATTATTGAAATTACCGATCAATACCATTATCTAGGAGCAACTTTCTCAAGCAGCGGATCCTTTCTCAAAGCAAGAAAACATGTGGCTGAACAAGCAACAAAAGCCATGCACCTACTCTTCACGAGAGCCAACAACTCTGATTTACCCATTGATCTTATAATAAAACTGTTTGATCATACTGTCCTTCCTATATTAACTTACGGATCCGAAGTATTTGGTTACGAAAACATTGACATCTTAGAAAGGGTACACAATAACTTTCTTAGGAAAATCACAAAAGCTAGACGCTCTACTCCTACGTATTTTCTATATGGAGAATTAGGAAGATATCCTATCTCTATAATCGTCAAATCCCGCATGATATCATTCTGGAATCGTTTAATTTCGAGTAAAGAGCAAAAGATTTCGCTGCAAATATACAAATATACAAATACATGCTAAATCTACCTGACAGTAACTTTAAGTGGTGTACTAAAATAAAAGAAATCCTAAATTCAGTAGGCCGACCCGATTTGTGGGAAAATCAATTCCAGTCAAATCAAAAAAAATATTCATAAACAAGTTAAACAAACCTTAATTGACCAATTCAAACAACAATGGCACGAGCAATCTGATTTACAATAGCTTTAAGGATCAGCATGAATTTGAACCTTATTTCAAAGTCCTCACTATACAAGAGTCGATGACTATTTTCAAATATCGAACCGCCAACCACAGACTTCCTGTTGAAACCGGTCGTTACGACGGAACCCCTTTTGTTGATTGAATATGCACACTGTGCAATAATAGAAATGTCCAACCAGTTGGTTGCGAGAAACATTATCTTCTTGAATGCACCTTTTTTAACCGTGAAAGAGCCGAATATCTAGGTTCACTTAACATAAGAAATCATGATCTCTCTTTGAATACACTTTTAGCGTCGACTTCTTTAAACATACTGAAAAACGTGTGCAAATTCGTAAATGTTATCATGAAAAAATTCTAATCTACCAATATGGAACCAATGCCTCCCCACTTGTCTTTACATACCTCTAAACAAAATATGATGTTATGTATTTAATTGCTTTTGTGTGTAAATTGTATCATTTGCATCTACTCATGTTTGTTAAACATAAGGGATACATAATAAGTGGTAAAACATTTCTTTTTTCCAAATACGACAATGTACTTACCCTTAAACTGTGTTCTCCCTGCTCTCCACATGTCTTAAAATCTTGTTGTCACATTAGTAATTTAACTCGGCGTAAAACATACCATGTTCATAACGATACGTCAGTCTGTCGTTATTATTATTGTAAAACTCGTGATGACATGCTTTCCACGCTTTTCATTGACGGTTACTTTCATTGACTTGAGTAGTGGAAGTCACTGATTGGCTAGCCGAAATGTATTTGTAGCTCATTTGCATAAAACGAATCCTCTCAGGTGCGGATATGTACCACTGCTGCTCTTACAGGTAAATCTCAGTTGTATATGTCGCATGTCCTGCTAAGTTTTCTGTTCTTATTAGATAAACTATATCTTGTCAGCCCCGTTGGTACCTTGTGTTTCGTTTCGACAAGAACCAGCTCAGGGGCAGGGCAAGTTTTCACTTACATGTAAAAGTATGTACAAATAATTAAATTTCTTCTATGACAACTGATATTTAATATTGTGTAGCATAGTAAGAAACGCATCCAAACCTGCTCACAAACTCCATTGAATGTATTTTTTTTTATTCACTAATTTATTTTACCACGTGATAATAAGCAATTGTGACATGTATTGTCAACACTTAGAACAGCGCTGTTTCCTTTTATTTTTTTCTGGATCTACTATTTTTATCTATTAATGTAAGAAAACCAAATGCATGTTACATTACTAAGTATTTGTTGTTATAGTGAAAACCACTTTAGGCCTTACACGCATGTGAAACTTATGATCATTCCCTGAAAGAAATGTCTGCAATCTACATTAAAATCTAAGAGCTCGACACACTTAAATTGTAAATTTAATATGACTTGACTCGTTTCATTTTAGTACTCTGTAAAAGTTACCATCCTATTTAAACAATTTACCACTGCAATGACTGGGTAATGATGTTGATTACGTACTTTCCCCCAGGCATGTTTCTAAAAGTTGTTATTGTCTTAATCCAATGTCAATTGTCATTAATATTAATAAAGTATGTATACGGATCGCTACCCCACATATCTGCTCAACCATTCTTCTTCATATTATCATTTTCAATTGTTTGTTTGTTATTTTTGTTTAGTTATTGTTACTTTTCAGTGTGTATATGTGATTTATGTCTGTTTGTTTGTATCTTGACTTGAAACCTAATTATTGCTTCAGTATATTGAATTTTGTTATATCCCCATGTTGTACATGTAAAGTACCTGGGTGAAATAAAAGATATGTTCTGTTCTGTTCAACTTAAATTTAACTACTGTGTTACTTTTCGTATGTCAACGAATCTATAAAACAGGGCATACGCCAGACCTCAAAGATCATTCAACCAATAAGTTAATGACTTGACCCATATTCTGATGTTTCTGTGGAGCGATATTTGTCAAGTAATTTATTTGTAATGAACGAAAACAGATATAAGGTTTTTGTTTCCTTTTTCTGAATGTGTAACAAACATAAAAAAATATCGTTAGTTCTGGGTTTGTCGCGGATATTGGATGGTCTATGCAACTAAATTATGTCATTTATAGGCAAAAGTGTTTTATTTTCACATCAAATAAGCTTTAACGATCTAGTATAAATGAAACAGAACAAGATTTCTTGCAATTGCAAACTAACGTCACTGGAGAAAAGATGCGATCAAAACATGTGTTTTTGTATTATGTGCATTATATGCTAGTAGATAGTTTACGGATGTACTGATTACAATGCTCCAACTGCCTTTAATCGATTAACAAAATAATTTAAGGCAATTTTATTTCTAGATCAAAGTCAATTAACTTCTCTATTTCTGTACAAGCGTTACATAATAAAGTTAACGACGACATGATTTTTTTCTAGTAAGGCTTAATATAAAATAGAATAAGAGAGTACTCCTCGGCTGCTTATATCTATTTGTGGTATGTCTTAAATATCAAAGTTACTTCTGACGTCGTTCTGAAACAAAATATAACTCTTCCTGACATATATCATATCTCTCATCGTGTAAAGTTACCTGACATCATTATACATAAAAAGCACATTGATTTCGCATTATAAAGAAGAGTGAAAAGTTCGACGAATGAAAGAATGAACCTGAAAGGCAGATTGAGACGTGAAGCGCAGACAAATGAAAAGAGACTTTAAAAGCCACGAACACGACAAATATGAAAATATTGCATGGTCAGTTTGTTTGAGCTTGTTCAAAGGCATTAATGGAAATGTATATTACTGCCACGCCGCCTAGTCCCGGGTTGAGTACTACTCATTATTAATACAAGTACACAGTATATTCTAAAACAGCACAGTTCATCTTAAATCATTTGGTATGCGTATGATTAGGTGAAATATGCATATCAGGAATTGCATCATTCAGATAGAACAGACTACTCACACCGCCAAGAAGAAGAGAAAGAGAGAGCATGGTTAATAAAATGATCAGATTCAAACTGACACCACAAATAATTAATAAAAATGATAACCCGAGGGGTTACCGCCTTGGAAAGTTCAGTGGCAAATCAAATTGCCAATGGGTATTTAAATCAGGCTCCAGGGTGCACCAATCTCACACTGCTCCAACAGGTTCTCATATCAACAAACAAATTCAAGTTGTCTTGTTGAAATAACTCCAACCCATCCATCAGCTCAACAACCATGCATAAAAATGCACACACGGTGAACATGAACCCTTCAGTGCGGTATTTCCAGATTAATACCATCCCAAGTTCCGCGGAAAATATTCCAAGATAGAAGAATGATTTTGCCCTTAGCGAGAAAACCATGGGCGGAACTTAACAGAATCGACAGTGGATCTGAGAATTCAATCTCTTCATATCACAGAGGATGCAAAAGACAAAAATTAAAAATGGAGGATGTATATCCTAAAGCAAGATTGAAGAATAACCAAATCTACATTGGCTATAAACATCAATATTTAAAATGCGTTTGCGTTTGGAATCTAATAATCAGACTATTTTAAGAATCGATCAACCTTACACGCCCTGCCAGATTTGCAAGAAACAAAACAAGTTACCGTGGTGAACGAACATTAACCCAACCACTGTCTAAAAATGTTGCACCCATGGGTTGTTCTTGTCACCTTTAAGCAACAGCGAAGGTAAGTAATGATTTGCCGTAGTCCAGAGCACGCGGAGTTAAATCATCAAGAACTTGATGGCAAAAATAAGAGAAACTTATTCATTTCCTCGAATTCCTATATTTGACGTTTATTGCACTGTGTCATGTCTCCGCTGTTGTTGTTTGTTACTGCTTGATTTGTTTCTTTTAACCCTGTCATCGTGTTCTTGCTGATTTTACTCCAGGAGCTCTGGTCTCGGTAAGATCATTGAGTACCCGCCCATTGGCTTTGCAATGCTATTAGCTTCTTATGTTTTATTTGTTTGTGTGCTTTTGCATGTAACATTTTTGAGCCGTTGGGTAGGTTGGAGTTATTTAACCAAGACAACTTGTACTTGTTTAGTGATACGAGAACCTGTTGAGGCAAGTGTGAGTTTGGTGCACCCTAGAACCTGGTTTAAACTCCCAGTGGCAATTTGTTTTGCCACTGACCGTTCAAAGGCGGTATTCTTAAAGGTTCTCATTTTCGTTAATTGTTTGTGGCGTCCTATTTGAATTGACATACTTATAACAATTATGCTCTCTCTCTTCCTCTCTTCTTTTTCGCTGCGTGGGGAGGCTGTGTTTTGTGAGTGCGGCGATTCCTGATATGCATATATTACTTTTTATTTGCATATGAATTGAGAACTATGAAACCCTTTTTTATTATACGCCATTATGATAATCTTATCAACAAAAAATTCTTTCTTACAACGTTGCTGTAGTTTGTCTGATCAAGCATTTTCTGCGCCAGAGAAACAAATTATCTTTAATACTTCCTCAACACGTACATTGTCGTAATTTTAACTCGTAAAAGACCTTTATATGTAGAATGAGAATAAGACTGTTGCCAGATTTAGAACTTTTATGTCAGTCTGACTTGATTAAATTCAGACGTGATTTACAAGAAAAAGGCTTGACACGAAATTTGTAGTCTGGAATATTATATTAAGGAATGCCGATGTGATAGTCCTGAAAAAGTTCAGAAATCTTGTACGATAAGACAAGCGTTATACCGTTGGGCCACACAGTGACCAGTTTATGTTAAGATTTAATATAAGTACGAAAAGTAATTAAAAGAATTAGATAGTAGTTGGTTGCATAAACATTTGAATACTAGTATACTGCATTTTAAAATGTGTTATCGAAATCATATTATACTGGGTCAAATAAGTATTTGATTCTATACATTGTTTTATACAATGTATTTACTTTTTGCTACGTTTCTTTAAAATTCAGAAAAATACAAAACTGTCTTAACATTTTTATATAAGTATGTTTACTAAATTTAATTCATGATTCATATAAGACGTTAGTGAATAAGGCTAAAAGGAGACTGTGGACAGAAATACAAATAAATGTCCGTACCATGTAGTTTGTAAACTTAATTTTTAGTTTGTTAATGGTTGACCAAATGATCAGATGCAGATGGAAGACTTCGAATAACGTTCAGTATGGTATTAATATGCCATTGTATTATCTTAAGACCATCGGCGTATAGATCCCAGACGAATGACCAGAAACAATTAGCGAGACTTAACATTATAGGATTGTGACAGGCAATGTGAGGAGATACATCCTGTCAATCACTGCAAGTGCATAACGGGCATTTAAAAAGCAAGGTGCATGATTGAATAGTGAATGGAAAATACCAAAAGTAAAATTTCTAGAATAATGAAGCCTAAACAATGAAAGATCAATAATACTATTTTTATTTACTATAATTATTCATACATAAGTAACATTTTAAATGACCGTTAAAAGTAAGTTGAGAAGTTAATTTATGGCAAACTTTATCATTAACTTAACATTACATAATGTGATCCAATAATAGTTTTGGTGTATAGATAAACGAATGATCTGCATTGACATAATTTGAACAGAAGAAAAGTATACAATAAGGTTGCATATGGGATCTTTCGGCAACCCCCTAAAGTGTACTTTCTCCCGGATGTGTACGTGGGTTTAGGAAGAAGAATCTGGAAATGTCTATTTGGCAAATGTGCTTCATATAATGTTTTTCGAATAAACTCAATTAATAACCCCAGCTTCTGAGCCTATTTACTCTGCTGTGAAAAAAGGAAACGATTGAACAGTCCAATTCTGAACATGTTGGCTTTTGAAAAAATACTTTAGACTTGTATTTTCGCTTAAGTAGTTTCATGTTAAGTGAAATGCAGACAGCTTCTCTATGGTTAGGTAACTGTCCCCTATTGGAATCTTTAAGATATGACGCGCACAATTAATGGTAATTTATTAGCCATTAATTGCGTCTTTTGAAAAAATGTCGATGACATAGTTGAGTTTTCAATAGCGTTCAATGGATTATTATTATAATCATTTCAATAATAGAAGTGGAACCTCAATACGAAGTTCATTAATCTGTCTATATGTTTTATCGGCGTACTTAACCCGATATTGATATCTGTATAAAAAAAATTCCGCCCTTAATCATTTTTAATTGAATTTTACAGAAATTATTAAGGCTGACGCTCTTGACACAAACAGGCCTTTATAGTATTGTGCTACATTAACTACCGTGAAAAAAGATAATGCCCGATAAATGTGTCCAACCTTAAACGATTTGGCATCACTTTGAAAGCTATGTTCAAAGCCGGAAAGAAAGACACACAGTCTAACCTGTATTACGCAGCCACCCAAGAGAGTAACAAAAAGTGGCTGCTTAACTCTGTTGGCTGTTTAAGACAGGTAAAATTAGAACAAAATGTCAGTAAAGGATATATCCAATCTGCCATAGACAGGTGGTTGATGAATGCAGGTTGTTGCTAAGGCAGGTTCAGCTGTACTTATCTTGACTTAGAAAAATGCGGAATCCGAAAATCAACTTCATTCTCATCAGGTGATTGTGCGGATATATACCAGACTTTCATTACTTTTGTTGACAGAACGACAAATTTGATATTTCAAAACGGCTGAGCGTCATCTTTCAAATCTTAACTTTTGATCTAAACTTTATGTATAAAGCAAAATCAAATAGGTGAAATAATCTGTCACCATGACGCTAAGAGATCATTTTACGGATGTTTTACCGGAGATTGTGTTTTGATTTATGGTATGCCGTAATGTGTTTTGGTTTTTACTTTAAGTTTGCATGAAGGATGAAGGCCAAAGCGCTTGGCCTGCATAAAAAGAAATGATTAACGTACATTTGCGACTGCCTGCAAAAGATCAGCAAAAAATGTGATGTGCCAGTAGACAAGAGGTCTTAGTGAAAACATAACTAAGCCTACTGGAATGACAACATAATAATAAAAACTCCGTCTTTACTGACTAAATCTTTCCATTACTACATGGTTTTCCAGCGAAAGAATAAAAAACAAAAGTGTATGAATAGTCACAGTAATGTATCTTCAACATATAAAGGTTTTCCGGACATTGTTGAAATATAGATGATTGCAAATAATCACAAACTTTATGCACACTATTAACATTAAATCGCAAAAATATAATATATTATATTAGATTAAGAAAATCAGGGTATTACATACATTCATGTATACTTTATTGCTGTTTGGGGAGACTGTTTTTTCTTGATATGACTGTTCCTAGTTCATGTTTTTCACATTTTTAATGTTAAAGCTCACGATAACCGTGATTCAGTGTAATTATGAGTTTCCGTTCCTTCCATTAACAACAATATGCTAATTTAAAACAAGGCAGAATGCCAGTCATTGTGGGTGGTGACTACATATAGGAATACTTGAACTATCCTTCATGGAGTGTACTAGGCTAGGCGATGTTGTCGCATTGTTTGGCTTTGAGGTTATCTATGCATTGAAGTATTTACTGTGAATGTATATTAGAACTAGGATCAGTTTAACAAAATAATAATAAAATATCAATTTCGCACTTCAATTGTGAAATTAAATGTCACTGTTTATCTCAAAATATGCACTAGCGGAACATGAAATTAATATTAAATGTCAGCAGCATGTTAATCGACTTCAAATCCTTTCATATCTAAAATATCTTTGCCATGGAAACTGATTCTTATATTCCAGACATCATCTTGTATTGTAGCGACATTTGTATGTTCCGTGTCGCAGTTGTAAAATGTTTCCCCACAGCCGCCATTCAATGATGTTTTTATTTACGATCTTTGAATATCGCATGTGTGTCGACTGACTCCTGCATAAAAAATTGGCCTTTTTCATGTGCAAATCATATATATATTGGAATAGATCAAAATTGTATTGTTTTCTTGTGTAAATATTGAATTGGTCTAAACCCAGGCCTAGGCAATGTGGGCGTACATATGCATTTCCATTTTTGCCTATGAACAAGGATATTCTTTTTGTCGTGCTCGATGGCTTTCATAATTCCCTTTTCATATATTTTACCATGGGTCACTGTAGATGCCATGGTGTTAATCTCATAATTCCGCGTTTCATGATAACCGTCACTTGAGTGTATATTCCACAATATTCCTACTTACGAAAACACAAGTCTGACATTTTTATAGCAAAGGTGCTAATTCCACCAATATACTTTCTTAAGCTGCCCTTCTTTTGTCGCGAAATCTGAATATTGTTTAGATCTAAACTCGACGAAGTGGGACATCGGTGGGTTCTGACAGAATTATGTTGCCAGAAATCTTATTTGACAAATATTTGGTATTCCCGTGTGAAGCAACCTTTGCTTGGAAGATCATTCTGATTAAAGAAAAAAATAATCAGTCAGTTTTGCCTGTTGCAAGATGAGCAAATGAAACAAAGAAACATTCAACTCGAACTTTTTTTGTCAAGGCATTTAAATTACATTTATTAATTTGATGCTGAAAAAATTCATGCTTCATTATTATAGTGAAATTAATTAATTTGACATTTCAATCAAGTAATTATCAAAATTCTATTAAATGAATCGCAACAATGTTTCTTGTCAAGCAAGCATTTCTTTTTACTAAAATAACTTGATGAATATGTTCATAATAATCATTTTGCCGTGGATGTATCTATGTAATCAAACAGATGCCCGTTTTAATTTTATATCAAATCCATACAAACATCTATTTCTAGACTAGCATAGCTTTACTTCTATTACGTCATGCATTCCTAAAACCTCCGAATGAAAATTGTTTGACAGAAAACACCCACGTTGATATCGAATCATATTTGTCAGTTGTTACAAATTAAGAAACGTTTGACGTCATTTTTAAAAGCAATTTAACGGACGAACAGATGGACAGTTCAATCACTATATGCTTCCCTTTGGGGTAAAAAAATGGCATAACTTATTCAAATGTGACACTGACTTAAAGATTATAGCACCATGAAAAGTCTGCTGTCATAAATAATAATTTGAAAGTTTGATGAAGAAATGGCATAGTTGAAGCAAATCTTTTGTTAACGTGACTGACGGACGTACAAAGCGGCCTCTAGTTATCGTCTTTTTTTAAAGGCGACAGGAAAACGCTTCTGCAATAATATAACAGATGAAAAGGAAACTAAACACTTTCCAAGCACCACAAACTATTTTTAAAACATTGATGTTCTTTTATGATACATTTATGGTATACTATACTTCTAGTCGCATAACTTTTCGACAAGTGAATTAACACGTTACTATTTATAGATCGAAAATAGTTTTGTGATCCAATTATTGAAATACGAAACAATTCAGTCATTTAAAAAAGGAAGTCACTACATCAAATGTATAGTTATGTTATATTATGAAGTTTTTTTGTGTTGTCTTCACGAAAGAACGACATTTTATACTATCATTTTGGTGGGTCAGGGTGGGTGGCAATAACGCCCCTAATCAACCCATTTTTTCATCTGGTTTGGAAAATGGTTGTAGAGGCTTGGACGTCTATCATATAATATATAATGATAAGAAGTGGTGATGGGATGAATGAAAAATTCTTAAATGTTTGAGGAGAAAAGGGTGTGGGTACCTGACTGCCGTGGGTACCACACTCCTCCAAACAATCTATGAACTATCTAATACTAAGAAGTGGTGATGGGCTACGTAGAATTATTTAGGGATCGGAAAGGATATGATGTGAGTACCTGACTGGGGTGTGAACCCCTCTTCTCCCCTTATTAACCCACAAAAAATATCCAGGTAAAGAGTGGGAGTACTCCTATTTCTGAAGAAAAACTTCATTGTTTAAATCCCTTAATGAAACTCAGACTGCAGACACTTCTTCAAGATTGGGATGTGTGGTGGTGCCCCACCCCCCCCCCCCCCCGCCCCCCACATCGCCCTCCAACCAACATTTTTTTAAGTTTTATTTCTTACGTTTATAATCTCAAAACGACACAGATTTCTTTAAAGGTTGGGTTGGGTGGTCCGGGTTGATGATTTATGCAACCTTGTTTTCGACGCTTGGAGACGTTTTTTTTTCTTGTTCAAAGTTTCGAACGCGGTTGGTTAATGTTAGAATTTTTAAGGAGGAGAGAACAATTAGTATTACATGTAAATTGTTCAATATAAAAGCAATTAAATAATGACAAGAAACGTAATAAACCAGTGAAATGCACATCTGGTGACACAGACTAATTACCACTAAAGATAATAATAAGGTAAGCAGGGTGCATTCCGCCTTAAAACATTGAATGGTACTCTAACTATTTGGGTTCTAAAATCTATCTTACTTCATTTCTCTTTCAAAAGTATTCTTTTCTTGTTACCAATATGACATTCTACAGCGCTCTGTGTTCCTGTTGATCAACACATCTACAGTTGATTGTTATGCTTATCTCTTTGTTTGCATGATGGTTGCAAGGGTTTAAGAGTTTATGAAGGTGTAGAGGGAAAGTATTGTAAAAGATGATAAAAGCTCGATTTGTTTCTTAAAGTATTCCCGTCATCGTGTTCTTGCTGATATGAGTACCCAGCTTTTTTCCCTTTTTTGCTTGACAATGCTTCTTATGTTTTATATGTTTGTGTGCTTGTGCCTGCATTAAAGTCGAGTTGCTGCACGGGATGAAGCTAATTTACAATATAAATTGTACTTAATTGTTCAAATTAGAGCCTGTTTGGGGCAAGTGTGATGTTGTTTAAAACCCCATGTTATCGTCCTTCTCTATATGAATTGGCTGGGAAGGCTGTTTTTTTTGTTTGTTTTTTGGTGTATGCACGTGGCAAGTGTGATGTTGTTTAAAACCCCATGTTATCGTCCTTCTCTATATGAATTGGCTGGGAAGGCTGTTTTTTGTTTGTTTTTTGGTGTATGCATATTTTACCTTTTACAGCTGTAAGGCATTTCATGAATCTCTAACCTGTGATGATATTAGAAATCAACAAACAAGTTTTCCCTGGGATATAATGGCTTACATGTTGTTTTTTTTCTAAGAGACGTTTCTGAAATGCACATTTCGCTTGTGTAGAAATTTAGGTAATCAGTTTGGAAAAGGTCAATAACTGACTGTTATGAGAGTGGACTGGCAGGTGTCAATTTTTTCCTATATTTCTAACCGGCAATTTGGGAATATTTGAGAAGACGTTGGAACAACTATGTATAATATTAAGACATAAAAGAAGTGAACATTCATTTTACCGTTGTATATATGTATGTTGTATATATGTATGTTGTATATATGTATGTTGTATATATGTATGTTGTATATATGTATGTTGTATATATGTATGTTGTATATATGTATGTTGTATATATGTATGTTGTATATATGTATGTTGTATATATGTATGTTGTATATATGTATGTTGTATATATGTATGTTGTATATATGTATGTTGTATATATGTATGTTTTGGTGGGTAGTGATGGGCGTGAAACAAAAATGATCACATGGAATCCTTTATGAATAAAAAGTTAACAGCCTCAGGAAAATAGACAATAAAACAATATTAAAGATTTGTTTATATCAATGATTAGGATGTACTTCCGTGAAGTGATTCCATTTTGCCGCTCCAAATATTTCTTTAGTTCTTCATTCACCAGATAAATGCATTAGTCGATTGAAGATGATTATATTAAAGTAAACGGTTCTAGCTATTCATCTTTTTTCTTTGCCAACCAATTTTCAAAGTAGGACACACGTCAGCTTTGAAAGATGGTTTTGCTGAATATCATTAATGGTCAGCATTTCGCTGTTGCTGTATACATGTACACAAATTTCCTGTCGATTTTTGTTTTCTATAACAATTTTTTTAACTTGTGTATATTTCAGGGTTTTATGAGTTTATGACGATTCGTGGGAAAAAGAGATCTGTAGGTATAGATCTTTATGAATATTTTGCATACGAAGTACGGAGCGAAACAAACATTTTTTAATGACCCGTGGACATCAGCTAGTAAATATTAATATTATTTTCCAATTTTATGTCTGGTGGTTTATTTCACAATTAAATCTCAACAGATCTCATTGTGTGATAAAGCTTTTGATTCCCATTTATTTTTGGTTGGTCGGTTTCAACTAACAGACTACACTATATGCGATGACTAGTAACGCATGTTAAAAGAAAAGATCCTTTGTTTATTTTCAAGACAAATATGTTCAATACAATCCCATTTATAACTCGCGTCCCTCGCAGTTCTATTATACAAAGGGATTAGTCTTAATATTGCTTAACCCTTTACAAATGAAGTATATATACAACATAAACCAAACATCAATAATGTAGATACTTATTTAAAGCGTATGGTACTATATATATATATATACGTGTTTAAATTCAGCAGTCTCCCGTGGATGGCTTCGTATGGCAGCATCCTGTTGCTACTGCTGCTGCTGTTATCACTACAGTTAGTACCTAAACGTTTGCTCTATTTTACATTTACAAGAAGTTAAAGTCGGCTGTTGTTTCTGCTCTACCGATACTTGTGTGAATCGATTGGTTTTGCCGACGAGAAAATTCAGTCAATATAATTTTTTCTGGAATATTCCTGTTGTTTTTTTTTACTACCACTAATGTCGAAATCTCTACGTCTGACAAGCTATGCAAAGACAAAATCCCTCCATCATTACTTGACTTCCTTTTTCTGTTTCTTATAGACATCCCAGATAGGTCCATAGGCATCTCGTCTGAACCGTTGGCAAGATAAAACAGCCTTTTTGCTGACGAGAAGAACAGTAAAACTGTGTTTACGTAACAAGTGCAGACTTTTCTTTTGATCCTTACTAACAACGTGAATACGTCAAACGCCCTCTCGGCTGAACCCACCGTCAGCACGAGTGAAATAGCCATTTTGGGGCGACAACAAACCATTTCTAAAAAGAGTCATTTATTCATCAACATTACCATTGACAGCTTCGCCCCTGAGTTGCTGTGCAAAACATCGTTTGCAAACTTGCGACAAGGTATCTCCTTACCATCACAAGTTTCTGTTCTGACAAAGGTAGAAACTATCAGTAAACCATATCATATCTGTTGGCAGTAATTGTTTTTGTAGAAAAGTGCTACGTTATTACATTTAGCAGTAAATCCTGTTAAAGTACAGAAAGTAGAAAGTCGAAAATCACCTAGTTAACATCATAATTGGTCTAATTCCGTCTGGATTTGACCCTTGGGATATCCGGAAATACTGTAATTTACTGACGATAACAGTTATAAAAAGATGATCGACAATTCCGTTTCGGAGGTGTCTGTCTCACTCTTTTCAAAGACACATCCCTACCGTTTGGAAAGACATAGGCTGCAATGAAACGAGACCTGATAATGATTCCCGACGGTTACTGGTTATAAAACCTCATTGTTTTGCTGGGTGTTCGAGTAAAAAAACTGTTAGTAGATTTGTATATCTCCTGTTGTTGTCAGAACTGTAACTGCTGCTATTTCTTTTTTTGCCAGTATAATGACTAAACTTCCAACAGTATTACTTCTGTTAATACTTCAGTATAACTGCCTTTAATTATGTCGCTGCCAGCAGTATTGCTGTTGTTACTGCTGCTACTGCCAGAAGTAGTGCTGATGCAAAATGCTGTTATTGTTGTACCTCTAACGTTCCGTTCATCAGATGCTGAGATATAACTTTACTAATTTTGCAAACATAGCATAATGATATGTCATTAAAACAGAAAGAACGTGATCAATCGTGCTTGTTCCAGAATATTTGTGTTTTCTTGCAAATGAAGGGCACAATTACATGTAATAACAGTAAAACATGCCTTGATTGCTTAAGCATATGATATTCGGTCTGTTCGTGTAGCATTTATATTGAACTGTGTCAATTTTTAATAAAATGGGCTTGAAGAGGGAAGTGTACCTGTCTGAGCTGTACTGTAATTTGGAAAAGTAGATTATGAATGGTGCTAAGTACAGAGAACGATCAAATATAACTGCAATAAGTAATCTAATAATGAAGTAACAAGCAAAACTGGTATTTCATTTTAAACTCTGACTGAACTAAATCGAACAATTAACGATTTTGTTCTGCCTTTAATCCGTGATTGGTTGTCAATACAGACATCTTACGTTTGATCAAAATATATTGTTCGCAGGTTTACATTAATATTAGTTTCTTACCACTTCAGTTGATTTCGTTTATTTCAACATCAAGTTCAGTTATTTTAGAGATGGTTTCTATGATATTCTATGATATTTCAAACAGCCAGCTTTTTGATAAAGTAATTCTAATCACGAGATATTGCACAGGAAAAGTCTGTCAAAGGTTCTTGCGACTGAGAGGGCTTCTAGTGATCTTGTCCGCACGATATATTTTCTATCCGTTGAGATATTTCACAATAATATGCCCTAGTGTCCAAGCTACGGACAACCATTTATTCGTATAACACATTCAGTAGAATCAAAATGTTAGACATTTTTATTGGCCGATTTTTTTAAATAGGAATATGTTGTAGCCTTTACTTGCAGGAATAAAGATAAATTAAAAGTGAAATATGCTGATCAGGAATGGTCACATCCAGAAGACGCAGCCTCCCCAATTTGGGAATGATGAATGTTGCAAAGAAGAATTTTTGATTAATACACACTTTAAATAAAATTTTGATTAAAAATAAAGTTCGTCATGTTATTAATTAGATTTTGCGGACGGATGGTTTTCTTCGTCGGCATACTAAAAGTGAGTGTCACGTCTAGCTCAATGGAGTGTTCGGCGTTATGAGGCAAACTGCTGTCGCTGTACGGGTTATGTTCCCAGCGTACGGGTTTTATTCCTAATATTTTCAAAAAGTTGATTTGCTGACAAGTTGAGTATCTATATTGACGAAAAGTATTTAACATGTTCACAATATTTTATACTTGTATTAAAGGCTACTGAATAAAGCCGAACTTATTGGGGACAAAAGCCACAACGGAACAATAAATTTATCAGGATTTGATATTTTATAGAATGAAAGGGAAAAGGTGTACAATTCACAGAAAAGAGTAACATTTCCCGAATAAACCTTCGAAAAAACTACGAAGTTCTACTCGATAAATTAAATGATTCGCGAATGTTTGTCTGAAAATTCTCCAAATGCGTGTCATATAGATATATAGATAGATAATAGAGAGAGATAATAGAGGAAACAGTTTTCGGGGTATTTCCTGTTTGTTCCAAGGTTAAACCCAAACAAGAAATTAACAAAAACGGAATTAAGGTTCGTCGAATACTACAAAATTCAAAACAAGACTAAACAATAACAGTTGAAAAAATATTAGCCAGTGATGTTTTGAGGAGACCAGACTTGAATGGGACATTTAGACATGATATTGATCTTCAAGGAGCAAGCTGCCCAGTCTACAGTTTGTCATACAACTAATTGACAAAATTTGCAGTCAATGTCACTCACGTAAATACACTGAGATAAAACAAGTGGCTGCACGAATCGATAACGGAAGATAAAACGAATGAAATTCACTTTAAACAATGGGATATATGGAAATACTCTGATGCGATTCCTGAAGGACTATAAATAAAGAAAGTTTAAATTAGCAATTCAAAATTTTAATCCCATGCGTTTTAAGATTTCCTTGCTTGAATAAATTTCACTCCATTGTTGAATTTAAATTGCTTAAAGCTAAATAATATTGTCGACCGACTTAAATTGTTCTTTCTGGCATAAAAAGAGCTTTAACGTTTTAACATCATTTGGATGTAAAAAATATTACAGTACATTAGTTGATAGTCATGCTGGCAAGATCTTCGTACAGGTAAGTTGGATATTATTAGTAAAATTGGTCGTAAATTAGTAATGGGATTAATATGTTTCATCTATGCAATCTCGGTAAAAATAAAATCGGTTGTAAAAGGTTTTTTTCTGTACATAAAATCATTTGTATTTTCATTTACGTCTTTTAAATGCCATTGTATATTAAAAAGTATCTCCTTTAATAAAACATTTACCAACCTGGTAAGGGTGGTTCGATTGTTTGAACGAAATCAACAATGCAGGCGTTATATCTATATCAACACTGCAACAAAGCAGCACGTTTTGTTTGAAAGGTTTCCATTAGTTTTCGTTTATATGCAAAGGCATTTCAGTTAATGCATTTTGATGAGCGAAATTGGACTTACACCGAAAGTTTTTAAAAAGTAGTTTTCAGTTATTAAATTTATTTAAGACTGCATTTTGTATGACAGGGGTTTAAAACTTATTAAGGTTGCTAGTAAGATCTTGTTAAAGAACGTATCAAAAGGAGCCTATAGGCTCCTTTTGCGGCTATGTGGGGGCGAGGCTATTCCTGATCAGCATGCAACAGTTGTGATACAAACACTGTTAAAACGAAACTTTAATTTATCTGAAAATACCGCATTTAAAGTTCCATGCTCACCACTATATGCATACCATCCTTTGGGATGGATCGAAATTGTATTGTTTATTGATGTACATATTAAAATGCGCTCGACCCGGGCTAGGCGACGTGGTCAGTAATATGCATTTCCATT
Organism: Corbicula japonica; assembly: GCA_038501625.1. Classification (NCBI taxonomy): domain Eukaryota; kingdom Metazoa; phylum Mollusca; class Bivalvia; order Venerida; family Cyrenidae; genus Corbicula; species Corbicula japonica. The sequence continues at coordinate 13,883,769 of JAZAYU010000001.1, forward strand.
ACTGCCCATGAACAGGCTCATTTAAACCGAGCCTGCAATATTTTCATATTTGTCGTGTTCTGTGGCTTTCAAATTTCCCTTTTCATCTATTTATATGACTGAATGCAAATAACCAATATCAATGCTAATTCATTTTCAGTGCGGCTTTCCATGAAGTAAGCAAATAAAACATACGTTTGTAGTAGGAGTATTTATGCTTGTCTGGAAGAACAATGGGACAATAGTGTGCCTCTCAATTTATTTTTGATTTGTACGGCAGGATTTGCTTGATGAAAAAGTGCAAAGACAAGGGCTGAAGGTTATAAAACTGAGTTTGGAAACCAGTCTCAAATCTCAAGCATCTGATTGGCTGAAATGGCGACCGGTCGCCATTTCAGCCAATCAAATGCTTGAGATTTGAGACTGGTTTCCATGCTCAGCATTATAACGTTGGGTAAAAATCAATCACATTCAGAAAACACAGCCTCTACTGACTGTTTAAAAGAAGAGCTGAAAAAGAGCCTATCTTCATACTCTGATTATGTCAAATATACCACAAACAATAAACAAACATGTGAATCCCTAGGAATTACCTCCTTAGCATTGTCAATTGTCAAAACATTTTGCCACTGTGGGTATGTAAATCAGTTTCTAGGGAGCATACACCAACCTCACTCTTGCCCATACAGGTTTACATACCCACACCAGTGGCAAAATGTTTTGACAATTGACAATGCTAAGGAGGTAATTCCTAGCGATTCACATGTTTGTTTATTGTTTGTGGTATATTTGACATAATCAGAGTATGAAGATAGGCTCCTTTTCAGCTCTTCTTTTAAACAGTCAGTAGAGGCTGTGTTTTCGGAATGTGATATTTACAAACAATTAAAATTTACCTTAGTGAATTAATTACACTAACGCAACCTACTGGTCAATGTTGCATGCAAAGGCACATAAACATATAAACACTTTAATAGCAGTTACAATTAGCCATACGTTTTTTTTTTCAATCCAAACTCTCGTATGTGTCTACGGAAAACTTTAGTCAGTGATTTGGATATTGGATACAATATTATTAATTATTTCAATCTCAATGATTTAGAGATCCAACGAGTAGAATATGGATAAGAAGAAAAAAAACAAGAATTACATACACCATGCTAATGTACAAAAGTCTTGTCCGGTAGGAAAATTGAACTTTTGAGCATGCCAACTTTCAATACATTACTCTTCTAGCAGTACTGGGTTAAATTCCAAAATTCTTTTTTCATTGGATGCATATCAATGTCTTCTTTCTATAGATACCAAATTTATGCCGGTAGCAATGTGTTAAAAATTAGCATTGTTGGTGTTTACGCAGTTATAAAGATAGTAATATGAAAAACACATACTGGATAAGACTTTTTGTCCATAAGTATATTAACTTTCGTGTTCTACTCACACCAAAATGTGTATATGCTATTGAGATTTCCTCAATTTTTTACTTACCGTGTTTGATAGTATTTATGTGCCTTATTCATCAAACTTTAATAAACGTATCAAATGTATGATAAAATCTCCATTTAACGGCCTTTCTCTCTGAAAGCGTATACTTTAATTGCATTTTTCTGAAACATTACGTACATTTATTCAATGTTTTAACAAATTTTAATTTGGACTGAATTATAATGAATAACGAAAGCCTATAACTTAATGGCGTTACAATTTTTCAAGAGCAGCAATTATTTGAAACGTGTGTAATACACAATTAAAACATTCACTGTTGTTGTTTTTTATTTCATGTCCGTGAAGTCTCTAAAATTATATATATCTGAGAGAAAGAGAGATAAAATAATTACCGACTGGATATTTTTACGTGTATTTGTAAATAGCTTACAACAGCCTAACTTACTCCCCTAATTTAGATTCTATTTTAGAATCAAAGAACAACGTGTGACTAAAATGAATTCCCTTCGTAATTTAAGAATATTGTTATGTAACCGCATTAGTGACGATGTAGTCTGCAAGTTTGCAGTTTACCTAATTAAGACATGTTTTATGGCAATGGGAAGTTGATTACTGAGGAAAGATGTATTCCGTCACGATGGGTTTTTTTTGCATATTTTTCTAGAAAAAAAATCATTGAGAAATTTGTAATTCTCTAATTTCATCAATATACGAACAATTTAAATAATTCTCAAATCAGAAAAACGGTTCTTCTGATTCCATGTTCTTTTTTTCTGAATTAAAGTACTTGTATAGTGGTTTATTCTGAGCCATTTTTAAATCCCGTATAAATTCGTATAATATCTACATTTTTTCGAGAAGTGTTAGGGTGCAGTTTTGGCCATTGGATTAATATCCTGCAGAATTTGGTTCCGTAGAAGCAAAGCTAAGCGAAATACAGATCGCTTTTTAATGCGGTAATTTCCGGCTACATTATCAATAAATACAGTTATACGACGTTTTTTGTTTAAGTGTGCCCTGTCAGTGGTGATGTGCTTTTTTACATCATCAGCCCCATAACGAATATTGTTTCCATGATGATTCTTTGTGCTTTTAATCTACGCCATTAAGGCGTAAACAAAGGCGAACGCCATTCTTTTGTTTACTCAGTCTCCGATTTTTTTATTTAGATTTTCATATTGCCCTCCGCCATACCTGACTTTTCGCTTTGACAGTCTTTCGATTCGGTAAAACGGATACATGTACAAATAAGACGAACTCAATATAATTATGACGTCATGAATGACGTAAAAATCGGAGGCAAAAATACATTCTCCGTCAATGCCTTTCGCCATACCTGACGATTCGCTTTGAAAGTTCGTCTTTCGATTCGGTAAAACGGATACATGTAGGTTGTACAAGTCAACTATAATTATTGTATAAATAAGACGAACTCAGTATAATCATGACGTCATGAATAGCGTAAAATTCGGAGGCAAAAATACATTCTCCGTCAATGCCTTTCGCCTGACGATTAGCTTTGACAGTTCGTCTTTCGATTCGGTAAAACGGATTCATATAGGTTGTACAACTATCTTATTGTAAAAATAATACGAACTCAATATTATCATTACGTCATGAATGGCGTAAAAATCGGAGGCAAAAATACACTCTCCGTCAATGCCTTTTTGCTATGTTTAATTTTTAAACCCATAATCATTATTTTCAGAACCTTGAACTGTCAAGTATTCATGGTAAGTTTAAATGATATTGCCTCTACCTGGACGCGAACCCGCATTGTCACGGCGACAGCGCCTAGCCCTGCAATTCCGACGAGCCAACCAATGAGCTAACCGGGACAAGTGCGTTGGTGTGCATTGAATTTGTTTTCTGTTTTCAGTATGGCCGCAGTTTATTTAAAAATCTGGGTATATTTCAATTTCGGCATCGGATTCACAAATGGATCTTTGAAAAGAATAATAACACAAGCATTTTCCATTACAAATCTTGATTAAAATGTCTATTGAAACTCCGACTTGTAAGTCTTAAGTATCATGCTGTTACAGACCAATATAGCGTTAATATTTCCTCGGCACGTACAAGTCCGTAATTTGATCCAGTACAAGACCTCTACATCGATCTTAGGAGAGAACTTCCATCAAAGAGTGATAAAGGACTGATTAAATTTATTGCATACGGTTCGACTTTGTGATTAGATATTATGTCCTATTATCGGTTGCCATACTGCGTGAATATTCATACTTCAAAATGCCATTCACTTTTTTACCATCAGTCTACGGAGTCAAGTTTCAAGTCATCAACCCATCAACAGATGCTCCGATTTTACATTTGAAACTTTTGTGACAGTTGTATACAATGTTGGAAATACAGTGAGTTGAATTCAAACAATGAGCCAATAACAATTACTAAAGATATCAAATCAGAAAACAATGAAAACAAATCACATTACAAATCAAACCAAAATGTATACTCTGATTAGATTGTTATTTCAATCTGGCAGAATCGTAATGCTGTTTTGCCAAAAGACAATTAATCAGATCTTTTAATCTGTTTTGAAATATTGACGATTATCAAGTTGACATTATTGCATTTCCATTTATAGCCAAAATGATTATTGCAAAGAAATTTTGTATTTGACTAATGCGGTTGTTAAAGCTCTTTTCATCAATTAACACCAGCATGATTATAACTTTGCTTTAACACATCTTTCGTTTTGGTAGGTTAAGCAGTCATATCTAATATGTATCACTTTATTTGAATGACCTTATATACATTGTGTACCTACCACCGATACTGACAACAGCAGCATGGGATAAAGTTTATAAACTTTAGTGAAATAAATATTTACATTTGGTCAACACAATCTTTTTCAGCCATTTCTCAAACTTAATAACCATATAATAAAACTGAGTAAAAGTTTAGATCGAAAACTTAAAAAAAATGTTTAATAAGTAATTGTTAACATTTCATTTAAATGATATCATTCTGGCAATTTCTTGGCCTTTACAGCATTACTATCAGCTATTTGAAAGGAGACAATTTACTTGAAGCTTCAAGACTATGATATGTTAAAGCGTTTACACTTTCTATCTTCAATATATCTTGCCAAAGAACCATTTTTTCTTGTTCCCTAATTGTCCTCGTTTTAAACTGAATTTTTATTTTTGTTTTGTCAACATTGACTTGTAAAAAGGTGAAAAATGCATAGCAGGAATGGCCACATCCAAAAGACATAGCCTCCCCACAGCCAAAACGCAGAGAGAAACAGAGAGCTCGTGAAATAAATGATCAGTTTCAAAATACACATCACAAACAATGAAAGAAAATAAAAACCGGAGGGGTTAACGTCTTGGAACGGTTAGTGGCAAAACAATGCGTGATCGGTTTACATCAGGTTCTAGGTTACACTAACCTCACACTTGCCCTAATAGGTTCTCATCTGAACAAACAATTACAAGCTGGTGAATTGGCTTCAAGCCACTGATCAACTCGACAACTAGCATGCAAAAGCATAAAAACATATAAACACAAGAAGCAAATAGAATGTCAAGCAATAAGATGTGTACTCAATGACCTTACTGAGACCATGGAAACTCTGGTCAAATCAAGTCAAATTGACTTTTTATTGGCATTAAACATACAAACAATGTTCAGGGCCAAACAACATTTCAAAAAGCTTGAACACGATGCCAGGGGCAAAAGAAACACATCGAGTTTTAACATTTCAATCCAAACAGATTATTTAAATGGCAATTTATAACAGTTGGTTTTTTTGTTTAGTTTATTCAGTAAAATGAATTCAAAACAGTATAGATTATTTTCAAATTGTAATGAACTTATTTTTTGCAATATAATTATATCTACTATATAGGCCTACGCAAGTCTTCCCGTTTTGTATTGTATATTTTAATACACCGCAGATCTGGATCGATTTAGTAGCTACCTTTATAATTTATAATAGACTTTTTGGTACGGTTCATAAACTCCACCAATACCAGTCAGTTAAATTATTTAAAAACATGTACTGGTAATCAATAATGACTATTGAAATATCTATTAGTACAATTCCTCATGCACGTTTTACTTTTAATTTTCGTTTTGACGCCAGCTTCGATCGATTAAGGCAAAAAATATATTCTGTAACACTCAGACTTCGCATGCGAAAATGAGTGTCTGCTCAAGTTTTTTATCACTGACAAAGTTTTTAGAGAGCCTGGCGGGGCAAATGTGATTTTGTTCAGTCATTTATATCGTGCTTATTTAATCCCATGTGCTTTGTTGGCGGAAATGTCATCCAGTACCTATACATACTGCTTGACAGAGCCGTCTGTTACTTGCTTGTTTCTTTGCATGCAAGATTATCGAGAAGGTTGTTGTACTGGTGTTAATTAACCTAGGCTACGTGTACAAGTTTATAACTGAGAACATAGCGTATGTGTCAATTTGGTGCTCACTATAACCTGGTTTAGATATGTTTTCGGTAACTTCGTAGGTCCTTTATTCCTAATATTGTCAATATTGTCTCATTTTCGGCTTAGCTACCTAATCTGATTTTCGGCCTGGTTTTCAACCAACGAAGTTCTGTAATTTATATGTGTGTTTTATTTTTATGCAGAGTAAAAATCAAATAAACTGGCTATTTTTACCAGAAGGCTTGTGGAAGGACGACTACAAAACACAACCCAATAGCTATTTCTGGAGGCAATAAATTATGTTTAAATCAAAACCCAGTTTTACATACATTTTGAAACGACGTTGATCCAAGCGGTTTATTTTGGAAGAAGCTTTATACAAACAGTTCGGTATTCAAAAAAGCTTTCAAAGAATGTTTGAACATTTTCATAAATTTCTCAATGTAGTTATCTCCCCTTACACCCAGCGCTACCAACGAAGTTATTTAGTTCTTATTGCAATTTTGGTAATAATAGTCATAGTCAATAGCAAAAAATTATCTTGATACGTCTCTTAATAGAAATGATGTTCGCATGACACGGGAAAGCTCCAGGTTCAGTTGTTTGCTCGCTGTAATAAAATTAGTTTAATACTGCTAGCTGACAATTACATGTAATATCATCTTGCAGTGCGCGTAGTTATTTTTATATCCATGAACTTTATCACAAATCCAGCAAAATGGCTGGTTTTGTTTCACATCACAATGTTTCCCTTTTATATGGTGCAATGAAAATTCCTATCAAATAATTCTTTTTTTAAAGTGCTTATTGTGGCTTAAATTCTTATATATTTCGCGCTAAAAAAAGATGATGTCAAAATGTGTTAAGAAATCTCCAGTTAGCTATGAGACAATGATAGATAATTGTAAGCTCTTTTCAAATAAGGTAACAACTAAAATGTCAAAATTATGACCGAATACAAATTTTTCCGTGGCGTGCAAAATTTGGGGACTTTGTTTTCTCACTGACTGGCGCTTCCTGATATACATTAAACACTTTCCTTTAAAAATCTTTGAATACAAGTATATAAAGGTTTATTGTTGCGTTTCGAAAAGATAGTTTTGTTAAAAAGTAATTAAAATAGGTTCATAAACTTAAAAATGATGATTTACATTTGATTGCTGAAACCTGTCTGAAAATTGTTGGCGCAACATTAAGTTGATATTATCATACATGTGATATTTGTTTGTAAAACGCAAACAGAAAACCAAATCAACACTAGGGTCCATGATCATTAAACTGAGATTTGAGACTGGTCTCCTGATTTAGTTTTATGATCATGGGCTTAGACTTCCTCAGTTTTAACGCATTTTACACCAATTTTTCAGTCTGAACTAAGTCATTCATAATAAATGAGCATCGGCAACTACCAGCGGTGCAATGATAAATGTGTGCACATTTTCTCAAACTAATTTGTAAAGGCAGATAACTATGTGTTTTGGCTGTATATCCTTCAACAGAATCATTTTTAAATAGTGCAGTAATTGCTACCAAAATTCCGAAACTATAATATGTGTTGTGTCTGTAAGAACTGTTGTTCCGAACAAAAGAAACTGTTTTAATTCTATTGTTACCTCCCCCCCCCCCCCCCCCACGATGTTGGATTACATTTAATTTGAAATTTACACCAACATGATACATAAATTAATCAGAATAATTGTTTCCGAATAAACAGTGATTAAGTACTTAGGAATATCAAGTGTTGAACATGGCACAAGTTTTGTTACCAACTTACCAACGTTTCTATAGCTAGAACTGACTTGCTGAATTTTGTGTTAGTAGCAAACATGGACTGACTTATTTAATAGAAATCTTAATGACAGCTGTTGTCCATTGTGAACCGCGCGATTTCGAACTAAAGTTTCTAAACGAATTTGCACTATTTTCCTTTTTTATTTACTCCGCGGTTTTAAATGTTATAACTTAAAAATGTATATGTCATGTCATTTTGGAAACATTATATTGAAATAAAGGTTGTATATATTTCAATAAAAATAAATCACATTGATGGTTAGTAAAGAGCTAATGGGTTTCATTATCGCTAAGACAACAATGTTGCTCTACTTATCAAGGATAGCAGTTTACAGAGCGTCTTAAATCTGTTCTGTCCAAGGAAAATATCTAATACTTTCTTAAAAAAGATTTCTTGGAAGAAACGATTGCCTCATGTACATGTTCAGCAGAGTCTCTTAACTTTGAATTTTTCACAATTTGTTATGTAAATGCGCGAAATCGCAAGCTTAGCAGCCATTGGCACTTATTTTATATAAACTATTTAAAGCACTCTACCAAGAATACAATAACTACTGGTATTCTTCATATTCAGCCGGAATTAAATAATATCCTCATGTAACTTAGTTACACTGTCTTTGGTTCAGACGATAAAGCCAAGTTAATGACCAGATCCGATTTCCATTGTATACGGGTTGAATATTTCGTGAAACATGTGACACTTGCTTTTCTTGGAAAACTCATGACCCACTGTACGTTTGTAGTCATTTGTGTAACACTGGATTAGAATGTAATTGAGCACTTGAACATTGTGAGAAGAGGCTTCACTATGTATGGTATTCAAAGAATTGTTTCACTCACTTGATGCATCTCGGTGAAACAAGGTCGATTTCTAACTATCCCCGGTGGCAATTTAACGGTTATCACTTCGGTGAATGTTCTCTATGTAACGGACTAATCATTGGTTGTTGTATTTGTTGTGATCAGCAAGCTTGATTTAACGTATCGTAGCTTTCATCACGGCCACTTTAATCCCGTGTAGCATACCTGTAAAGGTGCATTTCTGATTTGGCATTCAAACTTGTATAGCCCTTTGGAAATATTTTGCGGATTACAATGTCCAATTCTAATTTAGTTAGGTAAGTATGTATTATTTCAAATGACAATCCACAGTTTTAGAACAACAGAATTTCATTTTTCAGTGTTTTGTTTTGTTCAATCTGGTATCCGTAATAACATCCTATTTTCGAAAACAATTCAATTTCATGAGATATCGTTATAAACAATTATACTTTTCGCCATTTATTCATTTTTGCCGATCAGTCGCCATTTCAGCCAATGCGATCGTAGAAATTTGAAACTGGTTTCCAACCTAAATTTATAACCTTGGAGCCAGGACAGTTATGAATGTATTTACATAACTAACATCTTTTGTTAAATGTAGTCTTATAATTTTAACTGCAAACATAGAAGTTATTATTACTCATTTTATTCGCCATAATAATGTGCAAATACAGCTTTGAAACCGTTTTCAGAGTATGCCATTTCTACAAATTGACATACATTGTTTGGGTGGTCTTAATTTCGGAGCGGTATTTATGGACAGGATAAGATAGCTATGTTTTTCGTTTTGGTGGATATATCATCATAATAAGTTAGCATGCATACTGTCTTAAAATGTTCTCCACTGTAAGACGACCTGCCACCCCCCCCCCCCCCCGCACACACAACATAATTTTAGATAACAACGTTTCAGGCACAAGACCAAACAATGTCAGCTCTTCATCTGATTCAGCCCTTACAGTCATGTTTTTACTTTTATTATTATTATTATTATTATTATTATTATTATTATTATTATTATTATTATTATTATTATTATTGTGTACCAAAACTCTAGATACGGAACATTTCCTCAACTCTTACCGGCACGTTTTTAACCCGATGTTTTATGTCATGTTCACTTGCGTTCAGGACTGCATGCAAAAAATTCTTTTCAAAATATCAACTGAAGAAAGCCAATGACTGAAACATTTAAATAAAGAGTTATTGTCTAAAAATCGATTCTAAATGATTTTCATTTGGGTATAGAAAAAAGAACAACAGTTGGGTTGTTATAAGAATGTGAAGCCCGGCGGGTGTCACGTTTACTTTAAACAATCCAACTGTTTTGGAACTTGGGATGGTATGTTACTGCTATATGGAATGGAAATAACTCAGAAAAATTGAGAATAGTGAAATGTAAACAATGGAATGTCTTTGAACTGTTATTTGAAGTCATAATGACATCAAAAACCGAAGTTGTCTGACGTAATTTCATGCTATTTCGAAATCGGAAATTGACGAGTGCTAATTGCGTTCAGTGACGTAATCACTGCTATGATTTATCTTCAAAACAAAACGAATATGACAGTACTAGAATTTCAGATTAATTAAGATAATTCATTGTTATTTCAATCGAATGCAGCCATCAATTTACGCGAGTTTAATTATTGAACATGCAGTCGTACTTGTCTCTCTCTGTTTGGACAAATTTAGTAGTTTTAGCTACGTTTGTGTTTGATTTCTGTTCAAGTTTTCTCTATAATGTACTTTAGATGCTATGAACAGGACATAAGTCTCGAGTATAGTCCAGCAAAGATAAGTTCAAAACGAAAGGCATCACTAATAAGGGATACGTTTGTGTTCAAAAAGGAAACATTTAATCAAGCGATAGTCTTAAGGCAATACTCTCTAAAACTTTAAAGTATTTATCATTGATACAAAATAGGATCTGCAATGAGGACTCTCAATCACATTAGCGTTACTAATTTAAAACTTGGGCAAAAAATTGATCATCAACTCAGTTTATTTAAAATAAGACTTTTGTAGATCATTCCCATTTAGCCTTTGCTTTTAATACGATGAGTCACACTCCAATTCGCTCTTCAATCTTTGCATTAAATCAAACCATATCAGACCATACACCATCCACCAGCAAGTGAACAAATTGTTTCTCGAGATTTGATTAAACACGAAGGTATCCGATTTCTGAACAATGGCTACTAGGTGGTTTTATTATCTGTCGGTCTGTTGACGAGTTTCTTATGTTCTTGTTAATTGAATATCATAAAAATTATGGGCAGTGAAATATTCGCCACTTCATCTGTAAATAAGTGTACTAAAACGAACAAAATAATAGCCCCGAGAGATCACATGGGAGTATTTCTTTATCGGAATGGAGATTTGCTTTAGTGTAACATTATTTGTTATAAGGTAAAATATGCAAATAAGGAATAGCCGAAGTAAAAACAAAATGCAAGACGTTAAAAATATGACAAAATGTGACCTTTTTTGAATAAGATGTGGGTACAATTTTTTCTAATCTTTGTACCGATACCGCTGTTACAATATTTTACCGGTTATGCAAAGATTGTGTTTATAAATACGTTTACATTGTTAAAAACTAAAGAAAAGCTTTGCAGTATAAACTCCGGGCAGGAAATCAACATGTCAACTACAAAATGTACATTATCAAAAGCAAAATCATATATATTTTAGTAGTTACAAATCCAATCTTTTATTTTAAAAGAATAGGTCAAGAAAATTTATTTGTTTTTAATAGTATTTGCTTTATAAAGCTGATGTTCAAACGGGTAACGTCATGTCAAAACTTCACTTGGAACCATTGAAAAATACGTATATCGGCTGTCAATAAAAATATCGGAAGATCGTTGAATGTTGCAATAGACTGGGTAACAGTCCAGCCTCGGATTGATTGAGCTTGTTGATGGGCAGATATTGAAATGTCTAGCAACAGGTAAATTGCAATAATTAAGAGTTCTAATTTCCTCCTTCCAAAACGAGGTTATACATACAACAGTGATTGTGGCAACGTAAATTTTATTAACCATTCCATAGTATGTGGCATTTTAACCCTAACTGTGATTCGTCATAGAAGACGATCAGCAAAAACCAAGGGCACATGCCTTATGTCGTCAAAATATTTGTTTAATCAACTACTTTATTAAACTAAGAACAAACAGAGTCCCTAGAAACCTATAACCGGTTACAGATAACCAGTAAGTCATGTGGTCATAATATAATGTTTCCCATTCCCATCAGTTTTCAGGGAAGAATAATTAAACTATCAAAATTAAAGGTAACTGTGGATAACTCAACAGAAACAACAATATATTCAATTTGAAACTGTGGTCAGTGCCACGCTTGGTGACGATAACTTGTACGAGGTACTGCCTTTGCAATATTTTTATAATATAACAATTTCTTCGGGTCACAAGGAGACATGATCCGGTTTAGTGTTACTTAGACATAATATTGATCTGAAACGAGCTTGCGGCTTAGTCTACAGTTTGTCATAAAACTAATTGACAAACTCCGCAGTGGGAAACAGTCAATATCATTCCTGTAAATTAATTGAAAGGAAACAAGTGCATGAATCAATAATGGAAGCTTAACAAACGGAAAATCAGTTTAAATAGATACATTCTCTATAAAATTGCAGTAGACTATAATTAAGATGTGATTTTGTAAACATTCAAGCGGATAGGTGGAGTTTTTTGTTCATCCATTAACAATATGATTCGTTTGAATCTTTAAAGTATTCTTGGAGTCTAAAACAGTATTGAGATAACGGATTCAATAATAAAAAATGCAAAACAAATGTTGTTTTGAATGACACTAACGAAAGTTATTATTAACAATTCTTATGTCCAGGTATGTGCATGATTTAGCTATCTAGATTTCTTTCTGTTTTTACGTTTACAGGTATGCAGTTGCCAGCTAAAATACCATTGTTGTCCTGTAATAAATATGCTCATCATATCATTATGTTTCGAGGGTTTTTCATTTTCGCATATTGCGCGCTATGAAAAATACGCGAATCAAAGGCCAGCGAAATTTAACTATTAAATATTCAATTTTATGAAAATAACACAACTTTGCTAATTTCATCCTGCGAAATTTTATCCCCGATAAATGAAATAAACTAACTGTTTTAAACATTACGTTAAGACTATTTGTAAGAATTTCTGCGAAGTATAAATAATCATATTCGTGACTGCGCTACTGTAAGTTGACATAGAAGTTAAATTAACATATATATTAACATTTCTACTATTGACATCCATACAAAATTCCTGAAACGCTATGCTATTTGTGGCGAAGACTTGGTAAAACAATATGTGATACGTACCTATCTAATGCAACTACTCAGGTACATTTACGTTTCTAAATCAATGCCCTAATTATCTCTTTTATGGCTTGTCCGAAAAATTTCCATTGCAAACTTTTTTTTTATTTTGAACCTCATTACGGTTTTCCACATAACCTCAGAAGACATATTCTAATCTCAGATGCGTTTGCAAGGATGTTTAAGTCAGACAAAAAGGGAAGTAGTTTAACAAGTTCGTTTGAATTCCAAATCTAGTGGAGCCGATTTGATTGTTTTTTGTGTCCCAGCCGAAACATACAAATTGAATATGCACGTTCTTCTAAATAAAAGGCTGTGTGTAAACGAACTTCAATAATAAACATGCATTATGTTACAGTTCAGACGTCTTTGTCCATTTGACAAATTGACGTAATGAAAGAGCTTTTTCAAAAACTAAGACATCTAGAAACAGAACAAATTCAAATGCTCTCAAACCGGGGCTAGGCGTCGTGCATGCGCAGAAATATGCATTTCCATTACTGCCCATGAACAGGCACAATCGAACGAAATGAATTTTTATACGTTAGTAACGGTTTAATAATATCGGTTTTAAATATTAGAATATTTATAAACACAAGATTATATTTTCATCTTGATACTTGACGAGGCATCTTAAGTTTTAAAATGTCACTATATAGAGAGTCCAAAACACTTATCTGCGTGTGTCGTAGTTTCGCTTTTGTTGGTGGTTGGTGGCGTCAATAAATGTGTAACTGACCTATGCTATAGTGGCGGTACTGGCTTAATTTCCGGTGTAAGGTTAATTATTAAATAAAGTGAATTAATGCAATTAAATATATTTTTCTTTTAGATAAATACATTCATAGTTGGTGTTTGTTTGTTGGTTGTTTTTACCCAGTCGTGCGATTGTATTCATATATTTATAATAGTTTTATGTTTTTAATCGTGTCATTGAAAATAATACTAAACATCACGATTTCGCTACCACAATTAATAAGCAATTGACCAGACAGCTCACTCGTAGCTTTCATTTGCGAACTTATTTACTATCTGATCAATTACTCGCCGAGAATAAAATACCTTGGTCAGCGATTCATTGCAGAACTGTAAGCCACTTATTGAATCCAAACACTTTCCTCCGCAATTCTCTCCCGTAAAATTGCTTCCTTATCGTGTCAGCCTCTGAATTTCAGGCGATGCTTATTTGCGTATTTGAATTATTCACGGTTCTAAATTTGGAATAAGCATGTAAATGTCGACCATTACGCCTAATTTTAGTTTGACATTATGTTGGGGACATTTAATGTAAATGAAACAGAATTGATTGAATGAATGCAAACAAAATACATCATTGCTGAGAAAAACTGCAGTCTATTCCGCCGTGGAATTAGACACCGGAAATTGTAGAATTTTTGTATTGCGGGGGTGCTCGTATCATTGTCTAGGAAACCACTGAAACCATATGGCGTCCTTTGTGTCGTGTTTTTTACTGCGTAAAACTTTTATTTTACTGAATAATGACAAAACTAAACAAATAAACTGCATGCATCTGCTCCTGAAAATTCAAAGCCGAATTGAATACGTGAATTGATCTTTAGCGTTAGACTTATATCCGCTTGTCTGATTACGTCCATAAGCATTTTGTGACATGCAGTGCAATATGATAATTTTAGAAGCTATTTATCTATTCACAAATTATGTATGACTAATTACCTGAAATATTTCCTTTGTTCAAAAAGAATGATTTACCAAATAAATTAAACTTTCTTTTCGATACATCAGTCATACATTTAAATAGATGAAAAGGGAACTTTGAAAGACACCGAACACTACAAATATGAAAATATTGCAAGCTCGGTTTGATTGAGCTTGTTCATGGGCGAATGGAAATGTATTTTACTGCCTACGCCGCCTAGCCCCGTGTTGGTCGAGCGCAAATCTATATTTTCACATTAAAAAACAGTACAACTTTGGTCCATCCCAAACGATGGTATGCATATGGCGGTGAACATGGAACCTTCCAGGCGGTATTTTTAGAATAATAGCATTCCATGTTCAGCTGTGTATGGTCCCCAGATAAGAATGGGTTTGTCCTAAACGAGAAAATAATAGGCGGAACTAAGAAAAATAGAATATGACAGGGGATCTGAGAATATAAATCCTGCATATCACAGACGACGCAAAAGGCATAATTTAAACAGCAGGGGGAATATCATTGGGGTGATTGAATAATTTCCGAAACTATATTGGCTGGGATATTGAAACCACCCATGTATAAACTTGCCGAAATATTTAAACAAAAGTAATTTTAGAAGAACTATAAACATAGTACATAAGTATTGTGCTCGACGACCTTCAAAGGACGTAACTGATAAAAGCAATGATTGATTAAACGGGGAGACTTTTTTACAGCCGCCACTCGCCACAAACGACGCTACTGTGATATTGAAATAGATCGAAATTGAACTTTGAAACGCAATGATCTCGACAAATACGAAAATATTGCCGGATCGGTTTGATTTAGCCAGTTCATTGAAAAAGAACGGACTGTCGACAAAAACCTATATTATTTTATAATTTAAAATACATGTATTTGATTTATAATTATTAATCATCCATTTCTGTTTCAATATCGATTACTTTATTGTAATATAGCTTTTAATTACTTAAACTTATTAACAGGGCAAAACGTTTGCGGACGAATTTAAAACAAGAAATATCTTTAAAAAAGATAAACGGCGTTGATGGAAAAGATTTATATATACATGTATATAAGAAAGAAAGAAATATAGAGAGGCGAAGCAGACGCAGTTTAGTTATTTTATTTTACTTGTTATAGCTGTTGACGAACCCTCCCTGCCTTCTTAGTATGACCTAGAGATTAAGCCACCGAATCATGACAACTCATAAATTTGTTGAAAATGTCTTTCAAAAAAATGTTGAAGCTGTTGCAACAATTTCATACGGTGATAACAAGTCGATTAAAAAAAGGTGAAATATGCATATCAGGAATTGCCACATTCAGAAAAAAACAGCCTCCCCACACAGTCAAGAAGAGGGTGAGAGAACATGGTTAATAAAATGATCAGTTTCAAAAAGGACACCACAAAGAATTAACAAAAATGAGAACCCGAGGGGTTACCGCCTTGGAACGGTCAATGGCAAATCGAATTGCCACAGGGGTTTAAACCAGAAGCAAAGCCTTACATTAAGTCTTGATCTACATTTATTCAGTTTTAATAAAATACCTCTTGTAGAGTTAAAACTCAAGATGAATAAATGTCCTTGAAATTTAATAAATATAAATAATAACAGCTTGTTGCAAGAGCGAAATCTACCAACTTTTACGTAAATTAACTTTTAAAAAACAATGTCCATCCTGAGTATTGAACCCTGGGCCTCAGCTTGCAAGGCGAGAGAGTTAGCCACTACACTACAGAGAACGTAACTTTCCCACTTGAAATTAACAATCAGTATCAAAGGATCTAGAAAAGATCCAGTAAGAACTAGAAATATCTGCACTTTTCTTTCGTTTTACACTAAGTATTGTACGCAAATGTTTACCTGACACCCAAGAATATTATATATAAAATTGTATTTAAGCCATCAATATTGACTTAACTGGTTATTTAAATCGTAAATATGTTTTACTTCAATACAATTATCGCTTTTAAAAACGAAAATGCTCGAACATGTAAGTGCCAGGTAAATACTTACACAAAATATAAAAATCTTTACGGTAATCTTAAACTACACACACTAAAAACCAATCGAAATAATTTATTTGATTTTCCCGCTGCATAATAAAAAAATCCCACTAGATACCTCTCCACCCTGCTAGATGCCTCTCTGTTGTTAATAGCTACCAATCGAAATAGTTTATTTCATTTTCCCGCTGCATAATAATAGAATAAGAGTATTATTTACAACATTTCGTTGGTTGAAAAACTAGGCCAAAAGTGAGCTTAGACAGCTAACGCCGAAAAAAAGCATAATTATCCTCTTAATTTCCGCATGAAGAAAGATGTGCATTTAACACGGATATAATGGGCTTTATCTTTAATTCAAATATGCGTTTCAAACATTAGTGTTATCCTTATTCTGTCTTACAACCAATATCGCATATTCCACATTTAGGCATCATTTATAACATAAATAGTAAATCTAGTATAAACACAATCTAGTCCGTTCTTTGTCGAATTAAAATGTTTCTTCTTTTTTGTTGTACCTTTAAAGCAACATTGAGAGTGGTGTTTTTTATATCTTGTTCTGGTTTGTTGTTTAAATGTTTTTAAATAAACGCCGTCGGTTGTTTGCAAAATGAGTTATGTCACCCGATAATATTGTAGAACGATAATTTACCATTGTCGTCAGAGGCATTATCGAGCAGCTGAAAACCGAGAGATATTTTTCATTGGAGCTAATAAAGACAACGACATTAACCCTAGAATACCTAATTAAATGATACTTATCAACAATAACGCTGACAATAAAATGCAATCAATGTACTAGATTCTAGTCGCTGCCATAAAACAAAGCACTTGACCATTTCACAGCGAAGATGTAATGCTTTGTGTTATGGGAGAAATAAATCAGACTTTTAACGGCTTTTGTGGAACGATATTATGTTTTACGTGTCTTACTGAATTGCAAATTGGTGCAAGTGGTTGGATACTGGAAGAAGTTAAACGTTTATCATGGAATATAGATAGTTGATTTTGTTCTAAACAAGGAAAATAAGTTAAACCTGTATGTATAAACGTTTATTTTAAATTTTATTTAGCACAATATAAATGACTTTTAGCTCAATGTTCTGTACAGATGAGCGTAATCAAAACAGTGGGAGTGTTCTAGATTGAACATTGACGAGAAATGAAAAACTGAGAAAAAGCAACCACTTTTATACTGATAACGAGTGCTAATTTTCTGTAAATTACTTAATATCAGTATCCATTCTAAAGCAGTAACCCATCCTAATTCAATATGTTTTGATAGTTGTTCCTGTAATGTCTGTGATGCGTAAATTTGATTTTATATAATAGATTAGTTAAGCCTTTTGATTGATTTTTTGTTTGGCTCTGAACATTGTTTATATGTTTAATGCCAATAAGTTGACTTGACATTGTGTTTTTTGTGCTGGAATATTTTCATATAAGTGCGAAAAAATTATAAGTGCCATTAAGAACATAACAAAGAGATCCTACTGCTTTTGCACCAAGGCGACAATATTAAAGAGCTTGTGTGTTTGACTACTCTTCACCAACTTCATGTGTTAATATGAAATGGTCGAGTAACAGGTCATCGCCGGCGTATTTAGCACGGATTAAATAAAGATAGAAAATATATTAAGATTTCATAGACTGTCTTTGTACAGTATTATATGTTTAGCATGATTTCTCAGTAACCTAGGAACCATTTACAATATTCATTGTACTTTTCTCAATGAAATAATTTAAATAAAGAAAATACATATCGTGAAAGCCGACTTACCATTGAAATGTTGATTCTTATAGGTCATAATTGATTTTGACATCAAAATATTTGATGTTCTTTCTCATTTCAGAGAAAATATAAATCGATGATAATGTACCAAGAAGCTGTAGTTCTTGCCTTGGAATAGATTGACTCTTAAACGGGTTAAATGAATAGGCATGCGTCTACCCTCGGAAGATAGTATTCATCGAACGGATTATTTCAATGACACCTTTACAGAAGAATCAAATGACCCTATACTTAAGGTAAGCCTAACTTATTTTCCTTACAAAACACTTGATAATTTAATACATACGAACCACATATTTTAACTCTGTTTTCGATTGCACTTCGTATGTATAAAAGCCTTACATTTCCCTTTAATTTTAATTTATTGTAAACAATACCTCTAGCTAAAAAAGAGAAACATCGTGAAAAAGCATCAGTAAGACTGCCAATATAGCACATTTAGAGATCAAAAAGGTTTTACTAGCATTTTATGCGAACGTTATCTCACAAATAATAAGAGTAATAATGTTGTTGAAGGTAATTCTGTTTTCGTTGATAAAGCAGGCAGTAGTACAAACCCTTATCTTTTACCGGTACTTTACAATGTTAATTATAGATAATATCTGCATTCTAAAAAGACGTTTCAGAGTTTATCATCAACAACTCAACAAATCCTTTAATTCTCAATAACAAGGAGTGATTGGTTAAAGTCATGGATACTTAGAAACACAAATAATTTTCGAAACTTTAATAGAGGGATTTTTGTTGTTTAACTGGGTTCACATTGTCCGATTGCATTTAAAATAGCATGGCTTTCTTTGATTTATGCATTTCATTTGTTATTAAGGTGTATTTAATGTTAAGATTAACAAAATAAAACGGTCATCTATGGGAAACGATATGTTTCTATGCACAAGTTTTTGAAAAAGTGTTCGCTTCCGCCTCAGACACTATGGTAAGGTAATAACACACAAACGAAAATTTCTTTACATTTTTGCATTCAGCACACTTTTTGTCTACAGATATGAAAGGAAGAAAAAAATCTATGTAAAGTTAATAAAAGGTAGAAATAGATAGTCTTGAACACAGTTTGGCTCATGTTAATACTATACAGTACCGTGCCAAGCTCGTAAGAGAATCGATCTGAAAAACCACTCTTTGGAGGAGAGTTCACATACGTGTTTCAAACCATTGCATTACATTTATTGTTGACTTTCATTATTTGTGATAATTCAGCTTCTAGCAGTGGCATCTTGCTTGTTACTGTCGCGGAATGTGTCTAAGACTGACTTTTGTACAGTTCTGGACCAAAACGAACAAAAAAATGCTCTGTTTTAAAACGTTCATCGGTAAATGAGTGTTTTGGCAGTCTGTATGAGGGAGGTTCGAAAAGTAATACAGTAAAATTACAGAACATAAATATTATATCGATTTTCAAATATTTTAAATTTTTAGATGCACCAATCATTCCTCTAAAAAGTTTGGCCAGTTTTTTGCCACTGACCGTTCCAAGGCGTTGATCCCTCAGGATCTTTTGTGAATTGTTTGTGGTGTCACATTTTAAATTGATCAAATGTATGATAAATTCAGGATCTGTTTTCCTTTCCTTTTGGCTGCGTGGGAAGGCTTTGCTTTCTGGTGTTGCAATTCCCGATATGTATTTTTCACTTTTATGAGGTTAAAAAGTCTGGAAATAACGAACATGACACATTCCAAAGCGCCGGCAATCATTACCGGTACCATTTCATAAAGGGTTTATTAAGTTTTGCAATGATGTTTTTTACCAGTGCGAGTTCAAAAACTGTGGTCGGTAAAATTTATCCAAAGATTCATGCAGCTGCTTCCATATATTTTCCCTAGGGAAATTACAGATTGCACAGACAGCAGTCAAACTGCTGTAGATAATTGAACACCGACCTGACACACAAATTAGCTACCATTTCATCTGTAGACCAAAAGCGGTAGATAACATATTGTGGATAAGTTAAATTATATATAAATGGACGATATGAAATATATTCACAGGGATTCTAAATGAGAAATGATTAATCAGTTTACAGTAAGATGAAAAATTAACACACAATACATAAGTACTGTAACTTCTCTTTGGTCGAATTACAAATTGTGTAATGAGCACAGTCAGGACGCGCCGCAACCTCCGCCACACCCCAACCCCCCACCCCCAACCCCCCCCCCCCCCCCCGCCACCCCAACCCCCCACCCCCCACCCCAATCATCAATGTCATATCATAATATCTCCAAGTTCAGCAAAATTTGCACTTGGTCCATAACATTGAAACTACGTGAGATATCGAATTGGAAGTTTGAATTTGAGACTGGTCTCCAGATTTAGTTTTATGATCTTGGGCATGGGTATGTGCTTGATATGAAACTCAAAAAAAAAAACAATGTCCCAAGTGATGACCATCTTCATTTCCAACAAGAATCTTAACTCTTCCAAAGATATTTTCACAAATGTGCCCCTTAAAAAACTGAAAGTTGTCTGAACAGTACATATGTTGGGCGAAATTATTAGTTATATGTAGGTGAGTGGAGAGACTTTGTTGTACTTGTATGTCTAAAATGTGAATGCAGTTTAGTTCTGTTCTAATGAAATTAGGTCACTGGTGCTAGAAGGTGCTGTGTATAATACTTAAACTCTTATAACAGATCTATTTTATCTAATATCTATTGTCCTCGGCAAGGTCAACGTATTGAGTGATGTGAAACAGGGTCGTTTTCACTAGAACAATGGTGAAACACAATATGGACTAATTAATTGATAGTACGGAAAACTTGTGAAATATTAATGATCTCACGCGACCTGTCTGTTAAATGTTGTCAGATTATATAGTTTAAACCCTATAAAACTTGATATCCTATTCTTCTAGCGGTTTAACATGCAAATGCCTCTAACTCAGTTTCAAACAGACAATTTTAGCGTAAAGGCAGCACTGCATAAATAATTTCGTTGGCCACATTGTAGATTGCTACTTCGTATAGCGTGTTTTCCTTCATTTAAAGGTCTTTTGTTACTGTGGTACACACTTGTATAAACCCTCGTAGTTTATTCTTTGATGGCCACTGAGGTCCTAAAAACGATTGTTGTTGTTGTATAGAAAACAACAGAGGCATCGTTGTTGTTGCGGCTGACTGTTTCAAAGCGGCACCCATTCCTTGTTTAATTTTAGTTTGTAAGTATTTGTCTTTGTTATGTCTCTGGTGTCTTTTGTCGATATCAATTATTATTGAAATTAATATTGTATTCTTACCGTAGGGAGAATGTATGTATGTTGTTATACTTTAATATTTTCACTTTTGTAATTAAGTCCTTTTTATTAAAAAAATAGATATTAATAGATTGTTACTGAAAGATTCAGAACGTATTCTTCAAACTTTGTGAAATACGGGTGCGTGTTCTTAAGGAAAATTTCACTCACAGCAAAATAAATTGTCAGGCAGCTCAAAAATTTATCAGTCAACAACATTTGAACCATATAAATTAATAAGAATTGTTCACGGTAGTTTATTTGTATTGAATGAGCTTGTCATATGCATTAAATCAACTCATGTTTTAAGGCGTACAATTTCATGTTAACAGCTGTGCACATGAAATTTATAAATAAACCCAAAGCCATGCTACTGTGGCGGCAGCGCACAGGTTACTACGCAAGAGACACACACACTGTACATACCATCAGATAGATTACTGTGCAAGAGACACACACTGTACATACCATCAGATAGATTACTGTGCAAGAGACACACACTGTACATACCATCAGATAGATTACTACGCAAGAGACACACACTGTACATACCATCAGATAGATTACTGTGCAAGAGACACACACACTGTACATACCATCAGATAGATTACTACACAAGAGACACACACTGTACATACCAGCAGATAGATTACTACGCAAGAGACACACACTGTACATACCAGCAGATAGATTACTACGCAAGAGACACACACTGTACATACCATCAGATAGATTACTACGCAAGAGACACACACTGTACATACCATCAGATAGATTACTACGCAAGAGACACACACTGTACATACCATCAGATAGATTACTACGCAAGAGACACACACTGTACATACCATCAGATAGATTACTGTGCAGGAGACACACACTGTACATACCATCAGATAGATTACTGTGCAAGAGACACACACTGTACATACCATCAGATAGATTACTACGCAAGAGACACACACTGTACATACCATCAGATAGATTACTGTGCAGGAGACACACACTGTACATACCATCAGATAGATTACTGTGCAAGAGACACACACTGTACATACCATCAGATAGATTACTACGCAAGAGACACACACTGTACATACCATCAGATAGATTACTCCGCAAGAGACACACACTGTACATACCATCAGATAGATTACTGTGCAAGAGACACACACACTGTACATACCATCAGATAGATTACTGTGCAAGAGACACACACTGTACATACCATCAGATAGATTACTCCGCAAGAGACACACACTGTACATACCATCAGATAGATTACTGTGCAAGAGACACACACTGTACATACCATCAGATAGATTACTGTGCAAGAGACACACACTGTACATACCATCAGATAGATTACTGTGCAAGAGACACACACTGTACATACCATCAGATAGATTACTACACAAGAGACACACACACTGTACATTCCATCAGATAGATTACTACACAAGAGACACACACTGTACATTCCATCAGATAGATTACTACACAAGAGACACACACTGTACATACCATCAGATAGATTACTACGCAAGAGACACACACTGTACATACCATCAGATAGATTACTACACAAGAGACACACACTGTACATACCATCAGATAGATTACTACACAAGAGACACACACTGTACTTACCATCAGATAGATTACTACACAAGAGACACACACACTGTACATACCATCAGATAGATTACTGTGCAAGAGACACACACTGTACATACCATCAGATAGATTACTGTGCAAGAGACACACACTGTACATACCATCAGATAGATTACTGTGCAAGAGACACACACTGTACATACCATCAGATAGATTACTACACAAGAGACACACACACTGTACATACCATCAGATAGATTACTGTGCAAGAGACACACACTGTACATACCATCAGATAGATTACTACGCAAGAGACACACACTGTACATACCATCAGATAGATTACTACGCAAGAGACACACACTGTACATACCATCAGATAGATTACTACGCAAGAGACACACACTGTACATACCATCAGATAGATTACTACGCAAGAGACACACACTGTACATACCATCAGATAGATTACTACGCAAGAGACACACACACTGTACATACCATCAGATAGATTACTACGCAAGAGACACACACTGTACATACCATCAGATAGATTACTACGCAAGAGACACACACTGTACATACCATCAGATAGATTACTACGCAAGAGACACACACTGTACATACCATCAGATAGATTACTACGCAAGAGACACACACTGTACATACCATCAGATAGATTACTACGCAAGAGACACACACTGTACATACCATCAGTATATGTTAGTTTAAGTATGCCCATGTACAGACACCCACCATGATTAACATTCTGCGTGGTTTGAAATAAGCATATCACTTTCTAGGGAGGTAATTAAAACTGAACACTGAGGACAACGTGAGACTAGTGTTGACTCCTCGAATCTCACACATGCCCTTACAGGTCACACACCAACAATTTATTAGATTCCCTCTGTATACATTTAAACCCATCCCTCTACATAAAACCTGGCATGAAAACAGTCAAAAGAAGAAAAGCAGCTTATGAGCCTGTCAAGCAAAATGGATAGATACTCGATGACCTTTCTAAGACCAGAACTTGCAACGACACGAAACGAAGTTCATAAATATCAAAAGGTTTAGAATCTACTTAACGGGTGCGTTCTTAATTATGAATGAAACCGATAGACATTTACATGAAATGCTCGCTAAAACAAGAAGATAACTTGTATATGAGACATGTTTGCTGATTGATTTTACCACCGAAGACATTAATTAAAGCATTCTATACCTGTCAAAGAATCCTCATTCATATTCAATATAAATAATAGAAACCCAGTGAGTTAATATGCTTACAACCGAAAGCAGGACTGTATATTCTACATAGCAGCATTAGTAAAGGACAAAAGCTACATATATATCAGACGCACTGCAATTAAAGGGAGAACAATTCAAAAATATTTCACATGCATTAAATTTATGATCAGAGTAATCATGGAAGTTTATTAACAAATGTTTCAGATTTGTTTCACAGTTTCATCCGTATATGACTAGATATTTAGACATTGGTAATATTAGTTATAGATTTAAAGTTCAAACTGAAATTCAATCTTGCAAGGAAAAATGCCTTTGTGTGAATTATACATTAGCAAGTCATTATTTCAATATTTGCTTAACTGGAATTTGTATGACTGAATTTTTTCTGAGACGTCCTGGTATTATGCTATGAATGGTTACATATAATTCAGTGAAACATCAGCAAAAATGCCGTGATAAATGACCGGTGGCTTAAGTCTCATTAGCCATCGTCAAACTCGTACTGGACATTGATGGATTCTAACTAGTGTCTTATATTCTATCTACTTAGCTAGTCTGGGTATGTAGGGGAATAATATAAAGCAAATAGGGTTAAGTTTATATATTTTAAATGTTGATCTGCAAAACTAAACATCCTTATGAATTACTTGGCACATGGGGCGAAACTGAGAAATGTAAAGTGTAATCAGTTTAAACCTCACTTTCAAATCTTTCAGTCTTAATTTGATTTTCAGAACGCAGTTAGAAACGTTTTTAAAATATTGTTATCTTCTTAAAATATTCAAATGGAATTAGAATATGTGCTGCGTTTTTTCTCTTTCAGCAATTAGAAAAGAATAAGACGTAAATATAAAAATTAAATCAAGTTTTTTTATCAAACGTATCTGTCTGGTTTTCTATGTATGTATTATTACCCAAAGGAATGATTCGTTACAGATAATGTAAGCTATATTTATACGGTATTAACTATATATGGCCGGTTAGAATGTAAAGTATTTCCTCTAAGCTTGTTATAAAACTACAACAGCGTATATGTGTTTAAACGGTTTTTTATTGGCAATTTTAAAATAATACCCAATGTCTTCATTACTTGATGTGTTTAAAAACATTTTATATTGCTTGTGGATCACACAAACTAATTAAATGGTGATCAATACCCAATAAACCCAAGCTAAATCATGGGCTCTATCCTTTTTTCGAAAGTTCTAACGTCTCCATTTTATATGCCTGTCTGTCTGACTGCCTGCCTGCCTGCCTGCTTGCCTGTCTGTCTGACTGCCTGCCTGTCTGTCTCTCTGTACGTCTGCCTTGTTTGTTTGTGTTTTACCTGTAGCTAATCATACTTGCATGCAGTTAGAATTTTGCAAAATAGATGACAACTCCCACTCATCAAAACACAAACAATAACACAACTCACAATTTATTTTAAATCTGAGGCTTACAGACCAGCTGACAGAGGAAACATTAATTTGCATATACTATGAATATTTACGTGACATGTTTATATATAATATAAACAAAACATCCATGAGGATTTACTCAGAAGACAGACAAACTATTAAAAAGATAAAGGTGGATTCAGGTCCTATAACCCGATGGGCGACATACGACTATAAATGTTTTATATACTGGCTCTTTGCGCAGACAGGAAAGGCATACCAAGCAAAAACAACAAAATAGAATTCTTAAGTATTAGTTTAAAATACGACTTTTTAAAAAAAAGACACCACTTACAGTTAACCTTAAAACCGGACCGTTGTGGTGGAATGTTAAATGGCAAAACATATTTGTTGATAACTCACAAATAATTATGTTAGTATTATTCCTATTAGCATTCTGACCAACTTCGGTGAAGACTGGATACGTAATACTTAAGTTCAATACCATGGTCAATTAACAGCAATTGAAAAGCGTTGTTCAATGACTAAAGCAAGCTTACGTTAATCAAAATTCCGAGATGTTAAAGCTTTTAACATTCTTACCGACTTTGATGCAAGTTGAGTAAGTATTACACATGTTTTAGAGCTGACAACTTTTCTGGACTCTGATTGTCCAGGGCCCAAGATCATAAAACTAAGATTTGAGATCAGTCTCAAATTTCAAGGATCTGATTGGCTGAAATGGCGACCAGTCGCCATTTCAGCCTATCAGATCCTTGAGATTTGAGACTGATCTCCAAATTTAGTTTTATGATCTTGGGCACAGTATTTTCGACAAAATTTTCTGTTTTCAAACGGGCATATAAAATACGCAGTACAAATATTTTGCTTATATGTATTTCTTAATACAGAATACTGACTGAAATAAATTAATTGCTAACAGGACGGAAACCAACAAACTGTAAATACCGATTACAAAAGTTCCTTGTCGTGTTTTGTTCGATTGCAATACAAACAGCCCCGTATCAGTCAATAATATGTTATGTAATTTAACGAGCATTTATTGATATAAACCATTATCTAATATTTAATCAAGGAAGCCCTGCAGCATTGCACACTCTCTATCAATTTCCTTAAAAGGAGATATGCAACACTTAGGCATCTTAACAAGCCGCGAACTTCCTTTACTCGCAGTCTATGACGTCAATGTAACAATTATCGCCCAAAGGCAATCATTAAATGCGTTTATTGTAAAGCAAAATTTAATAGCACGATTTATCGATGAGGTTTATGTGACTTGAAATACTGTGAACAGTACTTCTGGGGTTATATGGAGAAAGGCCCAAAACCTGCGCAGGATTTGAAAAAGAGGAAATACTCTTACTTAAGTTGTTTTTATCAAGGACAGTCAAACTTGCACAAGGTTTCTGTGTTGTTTTGCCTACTATCTCGCAAAAGTTAGCACTCAGTCGGAACAACTTCTCCTTCGAAACTAAGGAAATGCAGGAATACAAGTTAGACATGTTAGATCCAGGGAATATGCAGATAACCAGGCTGGATCCAGCTGTTATGGTGATGTTCTTAAGTATGATGGCCATGTCTATTATTTTTTACAACTTAATGTATCAAATTAATGAAGCGGCCAGTTTCGTACAAGTTTTGTTCAATATTGTTATCACGAATTGCCATCATTTCTTTACTGAAGCCGACTTAGTTAAGCACTGGTACATTCAATTTAAAACTGTCACACTCTCCAAGTATTTAGTAACCGGTAATGTGTACACCACATTATCACAAGTGTACTATGCAAAATGTTTTTAGTTAAAAAAATAATAAGTCATTCTTCCATGTTTGATATTGAAGCGGGAAAAATGTCCGATCATGTATACCTCTTGATATTATAAATAAACATATTAACATATTCTACAAGTATAAGGATATAAATGTCAACACACGCGTAATAGATAATGTTCGCTCATTATTTATATGCGTGGGAAGTTTCACGATATGGTGAATGTTTGATCTCACGTTCGCTTAAAAAACAACAAAACTAAATCAGGTGACCAGTCTAAAATCTCAAGCATCTGATTTGTTGAAATGACGACTGGTCGCCATTTTAGCCAGTCAGATGCTTGAGATTTTAGACTGGTCTCCAATCTCATTTTTATGATCTTGGGCACAGATCTTCAATTAACAAGCATCAGAGAGAAACAGTATTGTAAAGTCAGAACGTGACAAGAAGTTTGAAATCAAGTGACCTTATTTTGCACCTTCCCGCATGTCTTAGAAGTATCACAGTATCAAGAAAACAATGCCCTTTAAATCCATCTAACATTAACACTGAATGACGTTTTTTTTCTAATTACTGGCTACGAGTATGACATCCCACTATAAAAAGGTCAAATATGCATATTAGTGCCCAAGGTTATAAAACTGAGCATGGAAACCAGTCTCAAATCTCAAGCATCTGATAGTATCATCTATCAGCAAATTTTAGAATGTTATCATCTATCAGCCATGATTCGATTTTGTTATAAATATCCGTTTTATCCTTTTATCCAAGTTTTTTTTCAAAAACATAAATTATATATAAGTAATACATTTAATTATAGAAAACAATGCCAATCATAAATAATTTGACTATTTACTTCTCAGGTATATTTTAACACTGATGATGTAAATGAACTTTACGTATTATGTGCGCTTCTTCGATATATTTGAATTATTGTTCAATCATATTAATGTTAGCGACTTACAAAATACATTTCCACCGAAAAACCGTAAACCTGCTCACGCGTCCTAACCCGTCTTTATAAATGAGCTTGTAAATAGTAGTTATTATAAGTTATCGTTACGAGTCAACCCGGGTACGATCATTAATGCCAAGCCCTTGACAATTTTAATAGTAAATTGACTTTTGTTGTTTTCGTTCGGTTTTATTAGCATGGGTATTTGTCTTAAGTCGAAGTGCTAATCAAAAGTTCTCCTGTCGATTCGATCTGCCCAGACATGGTATTTCTGTTACTTAGCAACAATTTATTACCTGCACAATTCTTGCGCTTTTTGTCAAAGTCAGGTAGAAGCTATTGGAAAATCGAAGGAAATCTTATAAACGATGTCTTTTGTGACATGGATACCTATGTTATTGCAAAGCTTCGGCGAGTTGATAAATTCTATATGTGTGCTGGAATTAGCACTTTACAATGCCGGATATCTTCCTACGCTTTAATTGCTTGAAAAGTTTGGAATTTTTATACTTAAACGGGTGAGAAGACAGATTTTTAATGTATTTTCAATAAAGCTAAGAACTTGTCGTAATTAAACTTATTTTTTTATAAAACACTCCCCTGATGGAAGCATTTTGAGCAAACAATTAAAAGATAGCAACAATAGGTAGTATAAAAGCACTTACAAATTGTCTGTTGACAGTCTGTTTTAGTATATTTATATTTTGAATTGTCTCAATTGAAGCATCTTTAGCAAGCTATTTTTAAATAAACAGTACAATCTTTTCATAGCTTGTACGCATTGAATCTTTTGGATGGTTTTTGTATCAATAATTCCATTTCTTTTTAAGGGGATGGGTTGGGGTTAGCGGAGGGTTTCGTTTTTTAAATTTATGTTCCAATTTTAGGTCTGGTAGTTTTTTACACATTAAAATCACGACAGATTTGGACGTTTTATAACGTCTTTGTTTCCCTTAAATTGTTGAATGGAACATATTTGAAAACTTGTTTTTTTGTTGTGACATCTTGAACAAATCTGCTTTTGCATTGTTGTTTTCAGGTAAATGAATAAACAATATGCGATTACTAATAAAGTATGTTCAAAGAAGATGATCCGTTGTCAAGACAAATACATGTAGGCTCGATAAAAACGAATATGAAAGAACTGTGATATTTGCTTACAAAAATAGTGTATTAGATAAAGTTCAAATCTGCACAATCAATTTGGATATATACGGAAAAATATTAAATATTCCTATATAAAGAACAATACTAGTAAAGGTGTGTATATATACAATAAAATATGTTTCGCGCCATGACAAAATATAGCGTATGGATGGCCTATGCAACCAGTGTAGAACCCGATCAGCTTGCGCATACGCGCAGCCCGACCAGGCTCTATATTGTTCGCTATTCAGCCAGAAAAGCTTTCTGCATGCATCCAAAAATAGTCAAGATTCTTTCTGTGTAAGTCCGAGGTTTGTTCAGGATCTACACTTCTCAGGAAGTCAGTAAGCCTTGTTTTTACATGTTGCGTCACGTAATTCGCCGCCTTAGGCCATAACGGTGTATCTCTTTCATATTTCTTTGGTAATTATAAGTTATAACACTCTTGCACTAAGGTGACGGTATGTGCACGTATGTGAGACTTTAACTACTTAAATATATACCGTTCTTGCACTATTGTGACGGTGTGTGCACAATTGTGAGATTTGCATAAGTTTAATATATACACATGTGTTTTTCTCTATTACAGTCAAATGAGGAGAAATGATCAGAGATGTTTTGTCTACAGAAACACGAGGGACAAACGTAACTGAAAACTGGACGAATCAGAGCATTATAGAACAACCCAATATTACTGATCCAAGTTCGTCTCGGTTATCTATAACAAACACCACCGACTTCGCCGTAGACACAGGCGTTCAACAAACCCAACATTCTAACAGAACCAGGCTTGTTGGAGAGCAGATTTATGACACTTATGATCCGGAAGTTGGGATAAACACCGCTACCGTTCTCGGAGGATTTCTCGTCTTTTTAGTACTGTACGTGATATATCGTACCAAGTGCCGAAAGAGATTACTGGCGGGTTTTCAAAAGTGCACCATGAAATATTTTCCTGAAGAATTTCCTCAAATTGACAACAACACGCAGTGTAAAATGGAAATAAACACGGAGAATAATCAGTGGATTAGTGAAAGTGCAAAAATGATATGGAAGGAGAGGGCTAATTTGTCCAGGGATTCCGTCGGTAGTCGGCAGGAACTTCAGCATGAACAAGAGGTATGCAAAGCTAGACGGAACAGTACGGCTAAACGGAGGAGTTCGTGTATTATGCAAGCTTGTGGCTACGGTGAGCCTGATATGGAATGCGGTCTATGCAGACCGTCTTTACCACAATCGGAGGAAAATGTTGAACTTGCGACTGCGCAGTGGGTTCAGAACGTGAAACATATGGATGTTAAAGAAAGACAACTTAACGGTATTGTCCTTAAAATCCCACCAGAATTATTGTCACATAGTGCCAAAATGCGCAGTCACTTTCATTCTGTGACAGATTACACGGATATTAATGACCTTGTTAACATATCACAAAGAAATAAAAGTTTACCGCTGTTAGTAGAGCAGCACACGTCTTTGAGAAGAGACCAAGAAACTATATTACGAGAATTCGGGGTACTTTCTTCGATATACGTTCCTTTAGCATCTCAGGAGGACGACCTTGACCTTCAACCTTTGCAATTAGAGGTTAAAAATCAGGAAGGTTCAAGCGTACCGCTTGACATTTGCCCCATAGTAACAGTGCAGCATTATCAGTCACGGTCCAAACGGCGTCTGACGTCCATATGCCATAGCAGTAGTGATGACATCACGTCATCTTCGGAGGAACATGACGCAACTTCAAACACAATGCAAAAATCTGGAAGTGAGGCGAAGTACATGCGCCTAAGTACAAATGATTGTTTTGATGCTACTGTTAACAAGGGTATTTCCCCAATTTCTAATCATTCCAAACATGCAGAAAGCCTTGAGACAAACTTATAGGTGGACAACGTTGTCATGTGTGCGCACTGGTTGTAATGAATTTAACGAGTTAATATGTTTATAGTGCAAATATGTTCATATGTTTCATAGAATACTGATATTTGTTTAATATAACGTTTACAGTGCATTATATTATGAAATGAACGTTTGGAAGGTCATGAAAGAGATTTTCATAATTTATCTCTCGCAAGCGTTTATAATGTTGAGGTTTATATTCTGTCAAACCTTAACATTCAGTTCATTGCCGCTTTGTATAGTTTCTATCACACTTCACAAGATCATTGCATGAAACAAATATGTTTAGCTCACGTTGTGTCCTTCTGTTTTTCACTTGATTATGAAACTAAAGAATCCAACATTCACTAATTATCAGTCAAGGCCCAAGATCATAAAACAAAGATTGGAGACCAGTCTGAAATCTCAAGCATCTAATTTGATGAAATGGCGATCAGTCGCCATTGTAGCCAATCAGATATTTGAGATTTGAGACTGGTCTCCAGATTTTGTTTTATGATCTTGGGCACAGGTCTAAATGAACAGCGCCATGCAGAATGTGTCTACCAGGAGTTGACGTCATAAAGATAAACAGACGCTTTTAGATGTTAGCAACATCAATATGCAAAGAAATGTCCTTCAATTTAATTGGATAATTTGCCGTCAATGTACTGTATGTCCATACACGCGGATCGGCTTATGAAAACTTGTCTGCGGCTCGTGTAATATGACTTCTAGACAGACAATATACCAACACAAATCCTGTCATGAAACCAAATAACTGCATATTATAGTGAACATATGAAAGAAGATCTCTTAATAGTAATGAAAAAACGAAAGAGCGCTTTCAGTTCTTTCCAAAATTATCATCAATTAAAATGTCAAAAATATCGCGGAAGGCACTTTTCCCATGGCGCGGTTCAAATAAGTAATATTAATACCGGTTGCTTACAACGAAATGCTGAAAATCACCCTCAGAAGAGCATATTTATTAATTAACTATCTCATATTGGCAAGTGTGGTATTGGCCCTGTTAAGTCTTCATATGAAGTTGATTTTTTATTCTGTTCATTAATGCAAATGTCAATAATCAGGTAAATCTAATTGGCCATGTAATTGGGCCTCGAGTCAGTATGAGTATGACTATCCTTGACCCAATAACAAGGCCAATATAAATTCACTTGATTAATAACATTAAAACATTGCTTTACAAAAAACAAATATTACTCCTCAGTAATATTTCATTGCAGTTTCATTAAATATGAGATTATCTTAACAAGGAAATAGCCACATTATGTTATATGGTCATCTTTTTGATGAAAATATGAAATATTATCTTGCTAATTTATTCAAAATAACATTCGAAAAGATGAAGAAAAATTCTATCTATGGTTGCTGCCTCAAGCCTTCCACGGGTATTACGGTCAGGGTAAATTCAATTTTAGGTGCAAGCAACACGATTTGTTTTTGTTTAAAAAGTAAAATCCTTACTTTGTTTAGAAATATGTTCATAATAAATTATTATTTTCTGTGATAATAAGCTGTGATAGTAAGGTTTTTGCATAATGATTCATAATTTACTAGACCTACGAAATTGATGCATTCTCTACAGTTTGAACCGTTACGTTTGTTTTCAAGCACATTTTGCATTTGTTTTGATTAAAACAATGATTATGCCCTATGCATGAAGAAATATCGGAGTTTACTTATATTTCCACATTCTTTGTGACACTGTATATATATATTATAATAATTTTAGAATAATTTTTAACTGGCAGTAAAGTTCAAACATTTCACATTAGCGAATTTCATCTGAACATTATTGCCCTTTTAAGAATAATTTTGTTGCGTGATTGAGCGTTTGATGTAAATTATCCTGGCCCGTGGAATTCTGTCAGTTTTTCTCGAGTCCTTGGTTTTTGTTGCATATTAATATACAGTAAAACTTACCTTTAAGACCACAATGAAATTAAGACCATCTCGATAAAAGACCACTATTTCAATGTCCCTTTTTACAGTTTTGCACTGTGCTACCACGAAATAAGGACAACCTCACTATTCAGACCACTTTTGTCCAGTTCCAGGCGTGGTCTTAGCGAGGTTTCACTGTTCACAGAATGATATACGACAATGGTTAATAAAATACAGTTTCTGCAAGAAATGCCTCACTACACCCATGAAAAGGTATTAAGCCCAAAGGAGCAAAAGACAGAATGGATATATACAACTTGCGGTTATTGGTACAAATAGCTCGTTGGATGAATACAAAAATCAAAGAAATATAATTCGAATAATGATGTAAATAAAGTAATCATAGTTATCACTCAAACGCAGTACATTTGTTGAATCACCATAACAGAAATTTTAATATCGGAATTGCAGGTCAAGGCGCTGTCGCCTTGACGGTGCTGGTTCGCTCCCAGCTAGAGGCACAATCATATTTTTTTTGACAAATGAATCTGTGCGAGTATAGATCTACTGCAGTTAGCTAGTTCGACATTGTTTAAAAGTTTTTGTTTGGTTTTTAAAATATTTGCAAAAAATAAAATTTAATATTGTTCTCTTGTTTGCAAAATTATTTATGGAATTTAAGCATAAAAGAAACATTCGAACAAATTATGACTAATTGCTAAACCAACGAAAACTAGTTCTTACACCTATAATGCTCTGAAAATATTAAACCAAAGTATGCCATTTCATATAGAATTAAAGAGAAGTGCAGATGTCGGCTGCAATACGCGCGCGGACACCAATGTTGAAAGTAAGTTGCCACAATTACTTTAAACAAAACTGTTGGGAACCGAGGACAGGCCAAAACTCGTCATTTGCTCTTCCTTAGCGAGCCAAACACTGAACAGTTTGACAGAAGCTGCACATTACTCGTACATCAATTTAGTCAAGATAAGCGCAACTAACAAAGGGTAACAAACTCCAAAACAGTTAAATAAAAATTATCTCAGTTCAGTCATTTAGAGGCATTATAAAGTAATGCAATATGTATATAAACCACATATGAGACATTGAAATATTTCATCCTGAACTCTCGAAAGGCAACATTTAAAGTGGCTACGATGTCCACAGAGAGTTTTAAAACGTTAATGCGTTCTCTCGCTTATCCAACCAAACTTTCATTACATTAAACGAGTTGACTCTGATGCGCTATATAACGCATAAATTTACTAAATTTTCGTCGCTTGTTTCGGAATTGCGAAAAATCTGATCAATTTTATTTTGAAAATGTTTTACAAATAAAAAAGGGGGGTCACCGACTTCGTTTTTGCGTTATTACGTTTACCTTTACCCCTATTCCCCTAATTTTAACGACACAATAAACCTTTCCATTGCGCATGATACTTAAGCACTATAAAAATGTTGTTAAAAATTAAACATATTAAAATTAGAGTTTTGTAAAAAAAAATTTACATAAAAAATCATGCTCTTGCTTAAACTGCAGTTTAAGATTTTAATAATTCTATACGAACTACATCAGAATTCATCAATAATTAAATTATAACATTTAGCAATAAAATCTAATCAAGTGTTATAATTTGTTGTTTTAAGTTGCTCTAAATTTTACGTATGGTTTTCAAACTTAAAAATATATCAAATGTATGCATTGAAAATCGAATACAAATCATTTTGATGCCCCGTACGACGCAGACGACACTTATTTTAATTACAGATTTCAGGATATCAAATCAAAACAATGCAGCATAAAAAAGAGATTTGGTAAGTTGACGCACATTTTTAAAAAACACCCATATGTAGTTTTTTTCGCCATTCTGGGCTTATATGCTCCTGTAGGTACATGTAATCAATAAGAACAGTATTGAAGCTTTTCTTAAGTTTGCTTTTATAAATAAATATTCCACAAAAACATAACACAATGAATCAAGCGGAAAGACTTACTAATCAGTCTATGACTGAACATAGTTGAAGTTAAAAAGCTGGACCGAAGTTTCCGTTGAACAGCCCCAAGTTGCGTGTGCTCCCGTTCCCTTTAAAAGGTGAGCTACGCGCTGTGTGACATTTTTATAAAGAAATGAATTCATTATCAATTTCGCCGTTACTTCAATAAAGTAATCAAATATACTCAACAAAAAATGAAACCTGGCAGTTTTTAACTTTCCAGAACTATTTGATACATACCGGTAAACAAAATCTTTTAATTTGCACCTACATTAAATTAACAGCAAAACATTGATTTCACGTACCAGAAATATTAAAAAGCACGCACATGTTTTAAACACGTTCAATTTTCTTTTTCAATCACCAATTCATTAGTCTTCAAGCCGATTCCGGAAAAATCTGCTCTCTTACTTTTGTTTGACATACGTTTAACTCAATACAAAATACAAAAAGTATTTTCATTTTTAAAGAATTTTACTTTTGATTTCTTTATTTCTAATTGTTCGAAAATAGAAATTAACTCGCTTAATTTCAGTACTCTGGCTAGCAACAATTTTTGTTTCGCTGATCTCAGTGTGGTCTAAATATTTATGGCGGTCACTGTCCGAATAGGTTAGCAGTACACGAGTTTTTTTTCTGTATAAAAACACCAAATGTTCCAACATAATGCGAGAAAAAGAAGCGTTAGAAAAAGGCAAGAACCAGCATATACGAAAATAACTCGATAGCTGAAAACTAGTCATTTCATTAAGACTGATCAAACGCGTCAACAAAGTATTTTAATACCGTTAGCTGCTCTTTCTTCTTTGTGTCGCTTATATACTAAACTTTCAACGCAACACTTAATTTTACTGATTTTTTTTTTATTTCGCACCATAACAAAGTTCATATAATATTCTGCGCTGTTGTGTAATATGTTTGGTTCGTACGGAAGCCCTGGAGGGCCACTTTTGAGTTTCGACTTATGGATATTTTACTTCTGACTTTCTATTTATGACTTTTGACTTTCGACTTGCGACTTATGACTTCTGGCAAACCCATTATACACGTGTTCTAGAAGCTGAGAGCAGCAACGTTGGTTTCAGGTATGTTTTCCAAACTTTAAACTTTTTTTATTAATTTTATTGAGATTTGTCATTGAGAAGAGGATGTCATTAGGAGGGGAGATTTAATGTTATTTTATATATGCTGTTAAGGTTAGTATTTATCACAGACTGTAATTCCACAAGTGACTGTATGTTTTATTCAATTTTAAACTGTATATTAACAAGTAGGTCGACAGAGAATACACGTACAAAGCTGACTTTTCAATGTGATTGAGCTTCATTTTGCATTTAGCTTTTATGTCTCATTTTGTGGTATTTTCCGAAATTTTAGAAAAGAACACATGAGAACAAAATTAGATATAGAACTATTTGAGAGTAAATATGATCTTGAGAGCATTTCAAAGTGACAAGCTTTTCGCATCTAACTTTTCATACTCAATAGTCTTTATGAAACGCAGATAATACATTTACCTATTTTATACCACAACTTTATAAAGATTTATATAGAATATAAACTTGCATTTCAGACTCAACTACTGGATGAAAGATAATGAGGATGAAAACCTTAATGTCGATCTGTGTCTTCATCACTATACTGTTCGGCATTACCCAAGCTACTGCGCCGAGGCACTCCCTCTCAACATCTTTAGCAAACATAACTTTGTGGACAATGCATAGGTTACTGTACAATGTGGCGTAGGTTAATGTTGGATCACCATGTGTACGTCAAAATGAACGACGTCTTGGAAATTTTGAGAACGCTTGATCCAATTGGTGTAGAGCCGGGCAAAGCACATCGTCTTCTCCAGCGCGTATACTGCGCCAAAGCACCCAGTTTTACATGGCATATTGATGGTTATGACAAACAAACACTATATGAATTTTGTATCCGTGGTGCTGTAAATGGGTTAGGTAAAAACTTAGATGACTCGGACTTGAATAACGACCCACACGTTATTGCAATAGATGAAAAGGGAACTTTGAAGACCCTCGACCACGACAAATATGAAATATTTCAAGCTCGGTTTGATTGCGCCTGTTCATGGGCAGTTATGGAAATGCTTTTTACTGCGCACGCCGCCAAGCTCCGGTTTGAGCGCAACTCAATATTTGCACCAATGAACAGCACAATTTTGATCCATCCCAAACGATCGTATGCATATGGCGATGAACCTTCAATGCAGTATTTTCAGATTAATACCTTTCCATGTTCAGCGGCGTATGGTCCCCAGATAAAAGAACGGGTACTTTTCAGACGCATTGAATGAACATCAAAATGCTCTCGATTACATCGCCGTGATGGTGGAACAGAAAACTTCATTTATTTACTATTGCAGTAATAATTCTGACACGATTCTACAGACCCGTTTGCTGGAGCTCGAAACATTGTAGTTGAAAAAAATCAAATCTAACCAACGCATATAAAATGTGGTGTACATTACGACAAAATGGAATCCATTAGTGGATTTTTTTTCAAAGACTTGCGCGATACAGTTATATTTAATGAACTAGACCCAATACAATGTGAAAATTAAATTTTTTGCTTCAATTCAATTTTTGCATTTTTTTGCACCAGGTCTGTATGAAATATATCTAGGTTCTTTTCAGAAAAGATTTTCCCATAAACCTTCATAAACTCTTACAAGTCTGTTTTATTAGATTTAACGAGTAATTCATTCAATCAACATTATGGAATTAAAAGGGAAAAGTTATATAAAATGTTGATGCAAAAATATTTATTGATCATTGTGATTGATGCTGACTTTATGTTACGCATTTTTGCGGTTTGGGAATTATGACTTTTCACTTATGATTTTTCACTTATGACTTTTGCCTTGTGCCTTATTACTTTTTAATTAAAGCTTTTTACTTATGACTTTTATCTTGTGACTTTTAACTTATAACTTTTGTATTTTGCTGTTACTCTTTGCTTTGGTACAAACATTACATTTTACATGTTTTAGGTTAAGGCTAAATAACAAATAATCAAAACGCAAAGAAGCACAGAAGCCGAGATTGGTATTTAAGTCATATAATGTTGGTTCATTTAGCCACTAGACTAATAAGTGTTTAATGTTTGCTATAGAATTATCAGTATTATTCATATGTTCATGTCATAGTTGATCTGTGTCACGTGAACATTCAACATCAACTGTTAATGTGAAATAACATGTTCAGA
Source organism: Corbicula japonica (assembly GCA_038501625.1). Lineage (NCBI taxonomy): Eukaryota > Metazoa > Mollusca > Bivalvia > Venerida > Cyrenidae > Corbicula > Corbicula japonica. The sequence goes on from JAZAYU010000001.1 coordinate 13,922,451, forward strand.
AGTTTTAATTTCTGGGCATGTGATTGGCCGAAAAACCTAGAGCAAACACTTTTTGGAATAAATTCGTTTAAACAGATAACAAACACCAAATATTTCTAAATCTTCTAAGTGCTATTTTGCATAAGAAATTTGTATCTAAAGCAACAATGTACCTGTAGAATGTACAATATATTAAACATAATAAAATGAAAAAAAGACGTTTTTCGACTTCAGTTCTGGATTCCACTGTCTGAGGCTGTCTTCCGAATGCCCCCACCTCGTCTAGATGAAATTTGTCCATATTCACTTTGACGATAATGTCTTCCTCCAATATGCAGTTTGTACATAGTATGACGGCCGCTACCTTTCTGTTTTCCCTTTCCCTGATTTCTGCATCCTAAATAAGAAAAATGTAGTAGTAGTAGTAGTAGTAGTAGTAGTAGTAGTTGCTGATGTTGTTGTAGAAGAAGAGGTAGAACATGTAGTAGTAGTAGTACTAGTAGTAGTAGGGTAGCAGCAGTAGCAGTAGTAGAAGGGATATTGCATGTTAAAGTATACTTATAACTTAGCCTTCTTTAAACAGTAGGAGTAGACCTTTTGAGGTACCATGTGTATTGAACCTATCATGATGGGCTGTGGTCCTTATAATAAGAATGGATAGAAAACCATTAGTATATTATTATTAAATTTTGCCATAACATTTCATATGTAACTAGTTTTATGTTTGTTTGTTGTTCTAACAACATTTTACATGTTCTATGCACTGACAAGAAAAGCTGCAAATTTTGAAATTGACGTTTATATTTTTAATGACAAATAACATTTTGTACCTTGTGTTTCTCTCCACTTGGTAAAAAATTAATATATACCATCTCTTCCTTCGAATGAAACTGCAACAAATAAACAACAATGTTAGTCTAATTGGGTTTAAAATTATTTCGACCCCATATAAAAAATGAAGCTTTGATTTATACGCTGTACGCTGTATGTCAATTTGAGATAACGAATGTAGCAATGATTCCATGTTCTAGAAATAGATAAAAAAGGATACCTAATGAAATACTATGTAATGCAAGCAAAATATGTTTTTTCTGAATTAAATAAAAAGGTCTAAATAGAAAATATACTGTTCTTGAATATGAGATTAGATAAATGAACTTACATCGTCTAAAACCTCGTTAGAATCCGCCAGTTTCCTGGGAAATGATGCGGCAAGCACGTGGGACAATTACGGAATCCATAAGTAATAAATCAAAAGTCAAAATTCATAAATCAAAAGTCAAAAGAAAGCGGTAAAATAAATCCAAAAGTCGAAAATCAAAAGTGGCCCTCCAGGGCTTCCGTAGGTTCGTTATATATATTATGTCCTCTGTTCTCATATATAAGAGAAATAGCATTTCATTTCTTCGTGTTTCTGTCTATTTGTTAAAACAAGTTTTTCAACAACGGCGCAATATAAGGTTTTGAATTATGTTCGCGTAGTTTACTGCGCCGTACTGCCGACATGAGAATTACATTCCATGTAAAACAAATGCCTATCACTGTAAGAAAGTACTTATTTTAAAACTGTTAGTAAAAGGAAGTGCACTACTATCGCCGTCGAATTCTACGCTTTTCATTCTGAAAGCTGGATAATAATAATAATGCCTTGATTTTGATTACTAAAGTATACCAAATAAACAGCTTAACGTTGTCTACGGTGGAATACTGAACTCAAATTCCACCTCCATTGATCTCCAAAAAGTTTAGAATTGTTTAAATTATGCCTCATCTATCACATATAAAACACCTTTTCTCAAAATTCGGATGATTAATGTTCTTATGGTGTCCTCTTCCATATGTTACAAATAAAATTTAACAACAAAAAATACGAAAAAATAAATTTCACAACGCCAATCCGCAGTATGAGCGCTCAAAACAAGTAAAGCATTAGACAGGTCTCACATTTTATCACTTGCTCCAGTCCAATGCTTTGAAAACAGTGAAATACCATTTTTAATTCGCCGGGAAAATTCTATAATTCACTGAAAAGCATAAAATAAATTGCTCTCTTACACTCGTAAAAACAAATATCCTCTATATAATGTCATCGTGAAGATATTTACCATGATCGATTCAGCAAAAAGGAGAGTACAATTAAGACCCTTAAATATGGATATCTATTATGAAAAATTATTAATTAACTTAAACAATATTGACACAATGTGTACAATTCAGTCCACCTTATATGGGTTGCACTCAATTTATATGAAATCTCAACCTGGGCCAATACAGGTTTTACTGGGCCAATATGAGATTGCTTGATTCTGATTGGATAATAAACTGGCCCAATATGAATTGAATCACTTCCTTTTAAAAACAAAAATGACTCCATGTTGGAATTTCTAAGTCAAATTTTATGGATAAAATGGTAATAGATAGTATGACTTTGGGCAGTAGAGGTGCCGTTACGCAAAGCGGCAGAGGATAAGTCTATGTTGCTGAGTTTGGTGATATCTTTCTGTCTGTGTGATAAAACTCTTCTGTGTAATGAAAATCTTTTAATTTATCTAACTCACCAGTACAACAACAACGTGGATGTCTGCAGCAAGAATTCTTGAAACTAAAAAACAGTGAATTTAAAGGGATTACTCTTGATTTAAGCAAGTTTATTCAGCAGAACTTTGCAAAAAGGACCAACGCTTAGTTTAAAAAAATTACAGACATGTTAAATTGAGTATTACATGCGGAAGTCGTGGATGGAATGTGCGAGAAAAGAAAATTTAGATCTCTATTTTGGATATAACTACCCTTGGCCCAATAACAAGTCAAATATGAATTCACTTGATTAATAACATTATAATACAGGTATCAAACGTAACATAAATGTTATCAAGTAAGAAGCAAGCGACCCAGTCAGGTCTCGAAAAGTACTAAAATAATAATTATAAGAAGCATTTGTTTTAAAAAAATCTTTATATTCATAACATGTTTTAAAGGTTTTTTCCTCTTGCAAATTTTTAATGCATATCTGGAATGACTACAAACAGAAGACACAGCCTCCCAACACAGCCATACAGAGGTAATTTCCGACCTGTTATCCACTCGTCAATGTTGCAGAGAAGCACACAAACGTATTTAACATAAGAAGCCAATGGCATTGTCAAGCAAAGAAGGTAGGAACTCAACGACCTTACTGAGACCAGAGCACCTGGAGTCAATTCAGCAGCAGAAACACGAAACCGGGAGGACCTTCATTAATTCTAAAATCTACACATCTTGAAATCTTCAACATTGTTATAACTTAGTATAGCGAACAAGCTGTAAAAGATAAATCCCATAAGATGTTACAAGTGAGGCATCACCGCAGCTAAGGTATAAAAAGGTGAAATATGCATATCAAGAATTGCCACATTCAGAAAAACAGCCTCCCCACACAGTCAAAAAGAAGAAAGAGGGAGAGAGCTTGGTCAATAAAATGATCAGTTTCAAAAAAGACACCGCAAACAATAAACAAAAATGAAAACCCGAGGGTTTACCGCCTTGGAACGGTCAGTGACAAATGAAATTGCCACTGGGGGTTTAAACCAGGTTCTAGGGTTCACAAACCTCACACTTGCCCCAACAGGTTCTCATATCACAAAACAAGTACAAGTTGTCTTGCTGAAATAACTCCAACCCACCCATTGCTCAACAATGTTGATAAACTTCTATTCACTATCCGACCTCGTTGTTGGTGTTGTCGTTAGTCGTCATCCTTCCTCCTCATTATTATGATTATTATTATTATTATTAGTAGTAGTAGTAGTAGTAGTAGTAGTAGTAGTAGTAGTAGTAGTAGTAGTAGCAGTAGCAATAGCAGTAGCAGTAGCAGTAGCAGTAGCAGTAGTAGTAGTAGTAGTAGCAGTAGTAGTAGTAGTAGTAGTATTAGTAGCAGTAGCAGTAGCAGCAGCAGCAGCAGCAGCAGTAGTTCTTCTTATTCTTCTTCTTCTTCTCAAGAGATAATGAGGTTGCACGCAAGGATTACCAAAGGAGGGATGATGACGACTAACGGCAACACCAACAACGAGGTGAGTAGAATAGTTTTTCATTTTCTTCGAATAGAAGAATAGTCGAGCTTAAAATATTATTTTCTGTTTTTTAAATTTTGTGTAGTATTCGTTTGCTTTTAATGAAACAACTGCATGTTTTCAGATTTATCGAATAGTGAATATTGGTTTATCCTACAGAGCTTACAGTCTTGTATAACCGGTATTTGCACTTTTGTTCTGTGCTGGTTTCCAATAAGTAAGAGTGATGATGATTAAAATTAATTGTTGTCGACTTTTAAGAGAATAAAACAATTCTAAGCTGTAACTGTATGGAATAGTACTACTGTGCTCTTAAACTTTTATTTTAAACCTCAGTTAAAATGGTTTAAATGTAGTTCTTATATAAACCTGAAAACAGTTCCCAAGGTTATAAAGCTGAGCATGGAAACCAGTCTCAAATCTCAAGCATCTGATTGGCTGAAATGGCGACCAGTCGCCATTTCAGCCAATCAGATGCTTGGGATTTGAGCCTGGTTTCCAATCTCAGCTTTATAACCTTCAGCCCTGATATCATTATAAGCACAGCCTCCCACGCAGTCAATAAAGAAGTAGGAAAAGACACCAGGTGTTTCTAAATAAATTAGAAAGAAACTTTCTCGTGGTCACAGTGGCTACTGATTTCTAGACAAAGGTTTTCGCGCACATAAGGGATATAAAACTGTTTATCAAATTGATAAATGAGAAAAATACCTTAAAAGTATAACTTCACTACAAATAAGACGCTTTGTTGCAATTGAAGACGCACATGATTTTGTGTTAAGTAGACATAATTGTTTGTCTGCTCCATGGAATTTATCATTTATCTTACATTTCAAAGCTCTATTTTCATCGATTTATGTAAAAGTTAACTGCGTTTTCGTTCACTTTAACATATTTTTCGTTCAATGTTTATGGCGTCTTATTTGAATTTGACATACTTATATGCATGTTTCACTTATTTATTAATATTTAAATAATATCCGAAAAAATCCAAATCTGTTTTACATTGGTGGCTTTTGTGACGAATTTTATTTTCAAATGTTGATAACAACCGGCGAAGTTTGCGTAAAAATATGTTCAAGTATATATTTATTGATATCACTTTTCTGTACTTTTGGGTGTTGTCCCGGCTAGCTCAGTCGTTAACGTTGTCGGAATTGCATGGCTAGGCGCTTTCGCCGTGACGGTGCGGGTTCGCTCCTTTGTAGAAAAATATCATTTGAAATTCACTAGGGATGGCAACGAATAGCAAATTTGCCATTCGAATATTCGGATATCTTCCTTCATTGTTAACATTTTTTAAATTTAAAAAAAAAATGAAATGTCTTCATATTACAGCCAATCGTCAAACAATGATATCAGTACCACGAATTAGAAAATTCTTTTGAAGCATTTTTCGCCGAAACACAGATTTAGTCCTGATAAATTATAGATATTTCTCAAAGATTTGATTTATAAATGGAATAACATGAATATAAAAAGCATGTCAATCTCTTCACTATATTTGTTTGTAAGACAAGCATTAGTAAATTCAAAAACAGTACAGTGTTCTGCATGCTTTGTCATTAAGTTCTATACTGATGGTCGTCTGTATCTTGCTGTTATCTTTTGACTCGGGTTCAGGTTCGATGGTTTCAGAAAGATTATCGAATCTCCTAAATTCCCTGTCCCTTTGACTTCTTTGTTCTATGTTCTTGTATAACATGTATTCATCATTGTCTATTAAATAGGTTGCTTGGAATCAATTCACCACAACAATTTTTAAGATCCGTGTGGGTCAAGAGTAAGGTTGATTCACCATGAAAACTGGTTTACAACCCAAGAGGTAAATCAGTTTTGCCACTGATCGTTCACAAAACGTAGCAAACAAAGTATCTCTAACGTTATTTGATGTTTATGTCTTAAAAACATTTTAAAAGAATTCTTAAGAATTTTAATAGTTATCGCCTCATTATCAAATAATTTGTGTTTATCGTTTTTTTTCCTTAAAATAATTACCTTTCGCCTGGTATTGGTAATGGAACGAGATTGGAAAGGCCGTCCGCTGATGTTGGCATAACTCGTTGCCTGACCTATTTGCATAAATATATTATTTCTTCATATCCTCCTGCCTGTATATTGTATGTTATTTATTGCAATAAAATATGTTTAAACTCCAATTTTAAAAGTGATTGTATCTTGACTTAAGCAGTCCCTTTTTCTAACTGTTTGTTGAATGTTTTTGTAAATGCTAAATGGTATGCACAAAACTAAGTGAACCTAAGTTTACAGCTAGCAAGTATAAAAGTTACATATCGTATATTTAGGTTTATAAACATAACCTTTGTTTTTAAAGAATTCCGCATATTTCCCCTACTTTAACGTAAACTTTTACTGTATACGTAATGATTAGTTAATTCAAAGCAACGTGTTAAGTGGAATAAAATAAGGTCTACTTCCTTTTTGTGTCAATATTACTGATATCTTTGGTCTGTAATTCACTACACATGAAGTATTAATCTAGATTAAAACGACTTCAAAGGAGTTTAGCGAACATGAAAAGCAAAAATTGCGTAACTTATAGAAAATCGATTTCCCGTAGGATGAATCGGTAACAGAAAACATAAGTGATCTACTTTAAGGAAATTAGGTTTCATTAAAAACGGAATATTATTTCGGTTTCGAAAGTCAATTCTTCGGGTTTTAATCTTAAATATTTTCCAAGCATTGCTGTTTATAGAGGATAAAACATGAAAGTTAATTATATACTGACATAAATCAAGGCTTTTGCATCTGGCCAAACTTGGTGCTTTCAAATAATCATATAAGAATGCGCAAGAAAACGTAAAAAAAAAATATAGCCTCGATTAAGGTATGGAGTTTATACCTTTGTAATAACATAAATTTATACCAAATCGTTTTTCGTTTACAGACAGGTTATAAGCAGACGATCGGAAATTACATTTTGAATGCACTCCTTGGTTTGATCAAAACTTAATATAACGTTAATCATTTGTAGTGTACATACGAAATTTATTGGTCGAAATGTTACCAGATGGTAAACGAAAATCAAAATGAACACACTTTCAGAACTTGCTTGCAATAAATAATTGGCATCAAACTATCTAACTTGATTTGTTTACTTCTAATCAATATGAATGCTTTTCCTGACAAATAAGAGACTACTTTTCGAAACAAATCATAATTAAAAGACAATGACACAGCAACATAAAATCGCACATTGAAATAGATGAAAAGGGAACTTTGAAGACCCTCGATCACGACAAATATGAAGATATTGCAGGCTCGGTTTGCTTGAGCCTGTTCATGGGCTGTAATGGAAATGCTTTTTACTGCCCACGCCGCCTAGCCCCGGGTTGAGCGCAACTCAATATTTACATCAATAAACAGTACAGTTTTGATCCATCCCAAACGATGGTATGCATATGGCGGTGAACAAAGAACCTTCAATGCGGTATTTTCAGATTAATACCATTCCATGTTCAGCGGCGTATGGTCCCCAGATAAAAGAATGGGTCTGCCCTAAACGAGAAAACAATGGGCGGAACTAAACAGAATAGAATTTTGAGAATGGATCTTAGAATATAAATCCTGCATATCACAGACAACGCCAAAGGCAAAATTTAAAAAACCAGGAAGTATATCCCTTGGGGTGATTGAACATATCCAAATTTATATTGGCTGACATGGAAAAACTAGTGAAGTGACATTGAAGCCATTGAAAACCTAGTGCTGAGCATGGAAACCAGTCTCAAATCTCAAGCATCTGATTGGCTGGAACGGCGACCAGTCGCAATTTCAGCCAATCAGATGCTTGAGATTTGAGACTGGTTTCCAAACTCAGTTTCAGCCTTCAGCCCAGTTTAAGATTAATTAGTGGGATTATTTAACAGTGTGATTTCAAGATAATCGATTAAATGCTACTAGTCGTTTTGATCATATGGTTAATTATGTATTATTTTAATGTTCTGCTCCGAACTGCTTCTGCTTTATATTAGGGATACCTGAACCCGAGTGTCCATTTACGAAATTCGGGCATACTTCAGATAACTGTGCACTCCAGATATTTTTCTTCTCTTTCATCACCTAGTCTTGAACACGAATGCAATCAATTCCGTTCTGTATTTTGTCAGAGAAACCTTCATTGATTGCCACAATTCACTCAACTTATGACATTTAATGATAATTACTGAGATATATCGGACAAAAATCTTTGCATTCAATTTAAATTCTCTGCGGTATATCGTGTTTTAGAGGGGAAAAAAAGCAACAGTTTCTTTCTACATGTTAAAGTGAATTGATATGTTCGTTTATATGCCTGTATTTATGAAAAAGTATGTTCTTGGCCACGTTTTTGTACAACACTTTCGTCAATGATCGTGTTTATGACGAGCATGACACTTAAAACTCTGACGAACGAAAATTAAAGCCCATCTAGTAATTTAAGTCCAGACTTAAGTAACTTATGACTTAACAAATTAGTCCATTGCTCAATTCACTTTCTGTGTTTATATTTTACCACACTAGCTGCGTGCGAGGCTAATATTTAGTAGCATAAACCCAACGGAATGATTAAAGTTTAATCAGTAAGCTAATACAGTTCCATTTATATATTTGATCAGAAACTTTGCAGAAACAGTGTTTTTTCTAATATCTGTAAAATCCGGCGTAAGTATAGGACAAACAAACTAAACAATATTTTGTTCGTTGTTCACATGCCACACATTTTAGAAGACAGAGTAAGTTTACACAAATATTTAAAGTCTGACTGCTTTTTTAATGATTGCGATACACATTTTGAAACATTTAGCACGCTCAAAAAATATGTACCCAAGGTTATAAAACTGAGCATGGAAACCAGTCGCCATTTTAGCAAACCATATGCTTGAGATTTGAGACTGGTTTCCAATCTCAGCTTTAATCTTCAGCAATAGTCATTCATAAATACTTTTCATTGCTTTAAAGCCGAGTGCTTAGTAAAAAAGCCGACTGCATAGTTTAATAGATGAAAAGGGAACTTTAAAAGCCATCGAACCCGACAAACATGAAAATATTGCAGGCTCGGTTTGATTGAGCCTGTTCATGGGCAGTAATTGAAATCAATATTACTGCCCACGCCGCCTAGCACTGGGTTTAGAGTAATTCAATATTTACAGCAATAAACAGTACGACCTATCATAAACAATGGTAAGCATATGGCGGTGAACGTGGAACCTTCAATGCGGTATGAATGGTTTGCCCTAAACGAGAAAACTATGGGTGAGAATATATTTTTAACAGTGGATTAGAGAATACGAGTATAAGTCCTACATATAACACACGACGCCAAAGTCAAAATTTAAAAAGCAGGAAATATATCATTGGGGTGATTGAACAATATCCAAATCTTTATTGGCTGGGATATTGAAACCATCCATCTATAAACTGGCCGAAATATTAAACAAAAGTAATTCTAGAAGTACTATTAACATAGTACATAAGTAACGACCTTCAAGGACGTAACTGATAACTTTTATGTAGCTACAATACTAAAATAAGTAAAATTTGTAATTTGTCTTTGAAGAGATCAATATGTTGCCCTTACCAATGAAACAAAATGTTTTATTTTATTGGAAACATAGTTGAAAAGGTTTGAAACAATGAAATTAGGGGGAAAAAATGAAGGTTGATTTTCTTTTGATGTCAATAAAATTGCCATCTGTTTTGATCTGTAATACATTGCACATGACGTAGTAATCTTGATTAATAATGAACTTCAAAGAATGACGGTGAACATGAAATGCAAAACATTACATAATGCATTTGGAGTAGTTTGGAGAAAATTGATTTCCCACAGGGTGAACTAGTAGCAGCAGTCATGAAATTAGGTTAAAATAAAAACACCAAAAGCCAGCCTTAATTATGGTAACCCTGTCCCAAATAAGTCTTTACGATTGTTAAACGTGTCTCTGACACCAATACATTTATGCATGCGTGTGTTATTTAAAATTAGAATGTTAACTAGGGCATTTAAACAGTCAGTACTAAGGCTCCTGCAGGAACCAGACAATCTACAAGACAGTATTCGCTAATGCAAAGACAGATGAGACAAAATTCTAGCAAAAAGGATAAGTAAAACTAGCACAAACAGATTCTTTGCATTCCGAACACTCACAAAATGACTTTTAACGTTTAATTGACAAATTGTATTTCTTTTTAAGACTGAAACTTCATTTTGGTACAAGAGATTAGCTAAGGAGATGTTTCGAAATGTTAGTAAACCTTTACTTTACTTAGTTACTTTGGTAAATTAAGGCTGGAACAGAAGCAGAAGCGTAATGCATTATCTATATTAACCAAAAAATGACGAATTCCGCACCCGTGCAAAAACACATGAAACCAGTATATTAATCTCAGTTTAGTTTTAAGTTATATTAAAGAAGATACACCTACGTATGATATAATAATATAATAAATAAAAGAACAGAAAACACAAAACAATGCCTTGTATGTTTATCACTTTGAAGACTTAGTATTTCTCTATATTATTTTGTGTATCTTTAGCCTCTTTATAAACAGAAGCATAGAAGTAATGTTCAATTAGTGAAGGGTCCGATTGTTCTGTAATTACAAGGCCAACTTGATTAACAACATTTTAGTATTGCTACACAGGAAATATAGTATTTCTAAGTAATATTTTACTGAATTAACATTACCTTCGTTATAGTTAATGTACACTTTGTGAAGTTTTAACAATTAAGAAACCCTAATGGAACGGAGCGTAGCGAAGTGACCGTGGTTTCTTAATTATTAAAACTTCACTAAATATACGCTAAATAACTTATTGGTCAACATAATTTTACCTTACATCATTTACCATACCATCGGTTGGGATGGATAAAAATTGTGCTGCTTATTAGTGTAAATATTGAGTTGCGCTAGGCGGCATGGACAGTAATATGCATTTCCATTACTGCCCATGAACAGGCTCAATCAAACCGAGACTGCAATATTTTCATATTAGTCGTGTTCGTTGGCTTTCAAAGTTCCCTTTTTCGTCTTTTACAACTATCAGACATGACGTCTTAATATTTTGAGTATTCACTACTTAACAGACACTAAATAATAAAGTGGTTGATGCATGTAGTTTTAACAGATAAGAGGCGCAGAATATTTGGTTTAAATAATATTTATTCATGTCATGCTATGGATTAAAGAACAAGCGAAAACGATAATATAAAATACAATACATGAGTTGTGCGTACATTTGAAATTCTGGCTCAGTGATTGGATGAAAAATTCTAGTGAACACTTAATTATATATAAGATTGTCTAAACTATTAACTCAGAACATTATCATTATGACCGTTTCTCGTGAAAAAAAAAATTAAATAAGATATACAATCACAATCGAAAAGATGGAGAACAATTCAATTATGTAATACTCGCAAATTAATGAGAAAGTGATAAAAATGTTCTCGACTTTTCCGAACATAAAATAAAAATTCTTTATGTAACTTTGTATGAAATAGTATTACGGTGCTCTTAAACTTCAGTTTTCTACCTCACTTTAAATGTGGTAAAAACCAGAATAAAGATATGATGAAAAGCCTCCTACGCAGTTAATAAAGAAGTAAAAAAAGACACCAGTTGTTTATAACAGACGCATTTATCAAAAACACTATAAATTAGAAACAGAATAGTTTTCGTGGTCACATTCCGGGCCAGACCATCGGCCTGAGCGGACGCGTTTGGGCGAGCTCTCCGGAACCAGGTCACAGGATGAAGGATAGCCAATGATCTTCAAGAGCCTTAAATACAAGAGCCTTAGATGCACTCGGACTCAACATGAAGTTGTTAAAAGAAAAATATGAAGAAAAAAAGAAGAAGAATATGCAGAGAAACTACAGTTAGAATCCTGATTCAGACAGTTGTGACCAGTGGAACTAAAAAGGGCCGCTTCGGGTCGTCGAACATACATTGGTGCGATGTGCTCTCTTCCTCCACGTCGGACAACTCTGACCAGGATGACGACACGCTTTCATATGGAGGGGACATCGCTGCTAAGTACATCGTCTACACCGACCCTCTTTTTATGATTTTTAACTTCCATCGGCTAGTACGGCCAGCGAGGAGGAAGCTGAGGGGGATGTGCGACTAACCAAAATATACGCGGCGTCGACTGGGGAGGTGGTGTGGATAGGAGGGACAGAGCGCATCACATCGACCACGGAGAAGACCCGTCAAAAAGACAGACACCACACCTGCGTGCTTGACACGTGCTACTTCACTACCATAAATCCAGGTCAAGACAACTAGGTCAACAGACAAAGGTTACTAAATATAGTAACATACAGCCAACCAATAGATTTCGACTACATCATCCAATAGAAAACAACTTCACAGATTTCACCACTAGACTTCAAACATCATCGTAAAACATCAAAGACTACACAATTACAGAACTACAGATATCATCATAGAACAGCCAAGAAGAAGAGAAGAATCTTATTCTAGACAGACGCCCATATGGCTTGCCGAAGGGCGTCTTTAAACAAACTTAAACACACACACACACAATTTCGTGGTCACAGTGGCAACTGATTTCTAAACAAAATATGTTCTCACATGAAAGGGATATCAAACTTTTTATCAAATTGGTATAATAATTATCTGAGAATATAACCTTGAAGGTATAACTGCACATCAAATAAGACGTTTTGTTGCAATTCAAGGCGCAGATGAGTTTGTGTTATGTAAACATAATTGCTTGTCTGCTCCATGAAATTAATCATTTATCCTTTTTTTTCAAAGCTCCATTTTCATCAATTTATGAAAAAATTTACTGCCTTTCTGTTCACGTTAACTTTATTTTCAACGACTTGTTGCAGTAATAATAATATCAGGAAAAAATCCAAATCTGGTTCACATTGGTGGTTATTGTTATGAATTTCAGTTTAAAATGGTTGTAACCACCGGTGACAGTTTTCTTAGAACGATTTATTTTCAAGTACAAATTTATTGATATCTATTTCTTGTACATATATATTTATTATACAAATAAATACTAATGTTGAGGTCGATATGTAGTTTTGCGGACCTGGGTAGTGTGATATCGACCGAGGACGAAGTCCGAGGTCGATATCACACTACCCAGGTCCGCAAAACTTCATATCGACCTCAACATTAGTATTTACTTGTTATATCATATACCCTATGAATTTAAAGCATTCTGATGACGACGACGATGATGATGATGATGATGATGATGATGATGATGATAGCAAAGGTAGTTATTAATTCCCGGGGTAGTTATCACTTTTTTCGGACTCACGAGTACGGAGCTCTCGACCAATCAGAATGCTTTAAATTCATAGGGTATATGATATTAATCATTATCAACCTACTATGAAACCAACTGTTGATTATGATTTTTACAACTACGTTTGCTCATTACTTCGTAAAAATTTCATCCTTCATTGTTAACAATTTTTAAATGTCAATAAAAGCAGTCTTCATATTACAGTCAAATTGCTATACAATGATATCAGTACCAAAAAAGAAAAGGCTTTTGAAGCATTTCTCGCCGAAATCCAGATTATTCCTAATAAATTATAGGTATTTCTCAACGATTTGATTTATAAACGGAATGATATAAAAAGCATTGCCAATCTCTTCACTATATTGGTAAGACAAACATCAGTACATTCAAACACAGTACAGTGCTCTGCATGCTCTTTCCTAAACTGTTGATCGTCTTGTCTCTTGTAATGGCTGCTATCTTTGGACTCAGCTTCAGATGCGTTGGTTACAGTGCCCAAGGTTATAAAACTGAGCATTGAAACCAGTCTCAAAACTCAAGCATCAGATTAGCTGAAATGGCGACCTGTCGAGTTTGAGATTTGAGACTGGTTTCCAAACTGAGTTTTGTAACCTTCAACCCAGAAATATTATCGAATATCCAAAATCTCTTGTCCGGTTGAGCGTTTCGGTGACTGCTTTTTGTTCTATGTACATGTATGATATCATCATCGTCTATTTGGTATGTTGGTTGGCATTCTTTCACCACACCAACTTGTTAATTTTTTAGATCATTGTGGGTCAAGTGTAAGGTTGTTGCACCAAGGAAACACGTTTACAACCCAAAAGGCAAATGAGCTTTGCCACTGACCGTTCACAAAAATACCAAACAACTTATCTGTAACGTTATTTGTTGTTGGTATCTTAATTTTAAAAGTGATCATATTGTTATCCTAAGCAGTCTCTTTATATGATGGTTGATATTTGTAAATGCTAAATGGTATTAAAAAAACGCGAGGAAACTGATAAACAGCGGACAAGTGTAAACACGTATACAATTAGCTTTATAAACATGACCTTTGTCTTAGATGACCTTTGTCTTTAAAAAATTCCGCACATTTCCCCTACTTAAACGTAATGAATAGTTCATTTAAAGCAACTTGTTTTATCGTGTTTGAAACTGTTCGATGTAATGAAATTAGGTTAACTTCCTTTTTATGTCAATATAACTGGTATCTTTTTGGTCTGTAATTCACTGCATATGAAGTATTAATCTAGATTAAAACGACTTCAAAGGAGGTTGGCAAACATGAAAAGCAAAAATTGCACAAGTTATTTTTGAGAAGTGTTTAGAAAATTGATTTCCCATAGGATGAATTGGTAACAGAAAACGCAAGTGATCTACATTAAGGAAATAAGGTTTCATTAAAACGGTTTTTCTCCTTAAGTATTTTCGTAGAATCGCTGTTTATAGAGGCTAAAACATGGACTTTAATTTTATAACGATATAAAATTAAATGGATCATCCAAATCGACATATAAAAGGCTTTGCACCTGACCAAAACTAGCGGACTTTAATAATTATCTAGCCACTCTCTGGGGAGAAGATAAGTTGGTGACCCGGATAGCTTAGTCGGGAGAGCACTCGCCCTGTAAGCGAGGGGTCGCAGGTTCGAGTCCCGGTCTGGCTGCACATCTTTCTCGCACTGTGACATTTGGCGCAAAACGGGGTGTGCACAATTAATACGATATCTATGGTTATCGACCAATAACTATAGATATCGGTCCGATAATCATAGTTATCGACAATAACTCGGATTACCGCCCGATAACCATAGTAACCGACCAAAAACCATAGTTCTAGTTAACCATGGTTACCGGGCCAGAACTAGGGTTTTCATCAATAAATAAGGTTTTCGGAAATATTGAGCAAATGGCACAAAACTGTAGATGTTATTCAGTGTCCTAGGTTATCTTCTTACAATTGTAAATGTTTGACATGCTGTTTGCACAAATAATCCAATATCTATAGTTAGCGTTCTGATTGGTCGAACGATTTGTGTGCAAAGTATTTCCCGGACTAAGTCAATAGTTCTACCAATCAGAACGCTCCAAACAAAAGCGTCGGGGATTTCCGGAAGTCGCACTGGGTTGAAGAATCTATGAAAAAAATAACCTGCGTTTCGGAGGCCGTTTTCTGTAGAATATTACGCGTATTTCGAGCTTTTGGTGAGACTTTTTGATATTTACTGTTAGATCAGACCCTGTTGCGTTGAACCAAACAGCTGTCAGGCTGGAACCCTCCGTATTTTAGGAAAATAAGCCTCTCGAACGGGAATAAGGTCTGGAGCCGTTCCTGACCATTATTCAATTATATACATAGAATTATAATTTTTTTTGAATACGCTTTTGACGGTGTATTTTCGCATATTTTGATAGAATGGAATAAAATTAGTGACTTGACATCATTTTTACAAAAAAGGGCGTATTAGTAAGGGTTGGCAGGGGTGGGGCGGCTGGTCAAGCGCCAGTGTGAAAACTCTATATATCACCCGGTAACCATTGTTAACGCCAAGAACTATGGTTTTTTGGTCGGTAAGTTCTATAGTTTTCGGCGATATTTATAGTTATCAATCCAAGAACGACAATAACTATGGCTATCGGCCGTGAAGTAGGTTTTCACCAATAACTATAAATACTGGGCGGTAACCCTAGTTATCGTCAATAATAGGGACTATGGTTTAACCTATAGTCACCGTTATCATGGGTGCCAATAGTCTTCCTCTAATTTAGAGGTCTGGTACCTATAAATCAAAAAAATTTTAGGGCTCTATGACCAAACATTCTATATATTGGCTCCTTCTTACGCTGACGCCCCTTTTCATTTCCGCCAGCAGAGAGCAAGGTATGTTGTTGAAATCAGATTTATAATTCTTAAAAATACTTGAATCTGAAAAACCCTCCCTCCCACCTCTGTAATTTCTTGTTTTCTGCTGCTGTAATTTTATATTTTCAGTTTTGAATAAACGACATAGTTGGACAGATGCCAAGAGGTGCACTTGAGGCGATATATGTCCTACTCCTAGCAATATGATCAGGGAATATGACAGTTTTTGGTTATTCATTACCATACAGACATTTCAAGTACTCCTCTACAGGGATTCGGTGCGACTGATGTACAGTGTATTTTCAATTTCTAAACTTCATTTGAGTTATCTTGGTTTGAATTTTAAATGGCTAAAATGTCAATTTTATTTTAATAGGATTGTTTTCAGCCATTAAGCGTACATAAACAACAAATATTTGTGGTATATTTAGTAAGAAAATTGAAAATTATTTTGATTATTAATTTAAAAATTCAATAAAACTGTTAAGTGAGATTCTGTTTTTCCCAGCTCTCACTTCAGTTGCTGAATGTTGAATTTAATTGTATTTAATTCAATTGCATTTTTACAATAGACGTTTCAAAGGGAGGTAACTCGTTGGCGAACTCCCAGCTTGTGGATTACATACTTATTAAATTGTACTTGGAATTTATTTCTGGCTTATGATTTATTAAATTTATTTCAAGTTATGTTTGAAGCTAGCCCATAGTTACCAATTTGGTCGGCAGCTTCCATAAGCCAGCATTTATTTGAATATTTTGGGCTTTCGATTCATCAATTTAAGTTAGGTCTGGAGCTAGCCATTATTTGCCAAGTTGGCCGGCAGCTTCCGGAAGCCTGTTCATTTATTTACGATTTATTTGAATTTGATATTGGAATGAATTGAATTTATTTTATTAGTTTCAATTTGGATTTATTTATATTGCATCAGTCGCGCCCATACATTGCCAAACGTAATATTGTAGTCACGATATCAAATTTAGCTATTCAGTACTTGTTGCTTAGTTATTTACTTTGAAATATTAAAATAATTTATACAGTGAATTTGTTTGTTTGTTTGGTATAAAGTTATCTGACAGTTAGCAATGATTGTATGCATGCATGATATCTTTTCTCTATTTAGTGTCGGTTGCATGCAGGCAATCATTGTTTATATTGGTTCTCCATGATAACTATGGTTATCGGGCCGGTATCTATAGTTATTGGTCGATAACCATGATAGATATTGGATTAATTGTGAGATTCGCTTGCCATAAGCATATAATTATGCGCCACGTTAAAAAAATTTAACTATTGGGACAAGATACGTGTGGAGAGAGTGCATTGTTAATAAGATCAGTTGTATAAATACAGATATAAAAACAACTCTTGGCTAAAAAATCGCTGAGGATACTGCATTGACTGTTTATTTCTCACCGGGGATTAAACCAGGTTCAAGTGTGCATCAGGCCGGACGTTGTAAAGTGACCCCCATAGAATAATGACCCCCAGATCATTATTTTATATAAAATATTGACTCCGCGGTCATAATATTATGACTGGGGGGGTCATAATATTATGACTCCTCACACGTAGAAAAATGACCCCTCACGTAGAAATGTGACCCCCTATAGAATAAGGACCCCCTACCCAAACCTCTTTGGTACACTTAATTATCTCCATCGATAGGCATCGGAGGAGTAATGGCACCCGTCCGTGCATGCGTCCGTACGTGCAGGTTTTTTGACCGCAATTGGACGGAATTGATCCAAGCTTCAGGGATTACCACTACCGATGCCTATTTGTGTGGAAAGAAAAAAAGGTTAAGGTCTCCGACCGAGAATCACTTGCCCCTCACCGTTGTGAGTTCGATGCCTACCAGGGTCGTGTATGGGTGACAGGCATACATACTGTGCGGCGCTCAGTTTATCATTTAAAACACAGGCGCTGGACTGCATAGGAACGTTCCATCAACAAGATACACAACTACTTTTTGCAATTTACGGTCTGTTTGAATATTAATCATCAAAACTATTTATAATCACAGAACTAGCTAGTCTTCAGGCGGCGAGGGTGGCTGGATTTAAATCTAGTATCTCTAGGCTTCTTACCAGAACTCGTCTAATCCTGATCTGATGTAACATACTTCGATAGCGTCCTCACCTGGGAATCGAATCTGGGCAACTGGATTAGGAGTCAACTACATAAACCACTCTGCGGCTGACACCAAGTATCTATTAATTATACAAGCAGAATCACTGTAAGTGCATGTTTGTTAGTGGTTTGAATCATTTTCGTAGTCATCAAAGTTGTATAGTGATTAAACGTCCCACACAGTGTAACTAGTGGAACTAGCAATGATGAAATAACTTAAAAATATTATTCTGTTTCCCTTTTCACGACCATTCGAAAAGTGGTTTTAGAAGTCATTTAGCACAAAAGGGATAAGCAATGCATGCAAAAGATCTGAGTTACAGGTTAATTTACAGCAATCTCAGATTATTACAATTGGAACAACCTACCACCTACTGTTGCCCTCCTCCCTACCCCAGAGCAGTTCAGTGCAGCTATATCTAGCATTGAACATGTCTCGCCCTAGTTTTACAGCCCCCTGATCTATCTAACGTCAGATGAAGTAGAAAAATGTTGTCTTTGAAGTTGAAGCATATACAGCTACGTTAAGGGCCTGCCACACTCCTCCCAATTTTATTCATCGATAAAAAGAAAATTATCAAAATCTCAATAACGGCAAAATGCTGTTAAATGAAATTTTGCACAAATGTATGCTATTAATGTATCTTTATTTTACAGATGGTAAGACACGTTAGAAAAGTAAAGAAAAATAGCAAGATCTAAAAATTACCTCAACTTCTATTTACATAAATTCACAAAAACTAAAGAACACAAAACATCATTTTAAATGCCCACATGAGTAATATGATACTGACAACAATTTGTTGTGTCCTCGTGATTTACAAATGTAAACTTTACGAGATATTAGTAAAAGTGTGTTTGACCTTCAATTTCCTGGTCGCGTAAACGGATGGCAATCACTGATTTCTCTTTTAATAGTTGAAAGTTTCTTACAAAGTACACAACATTTTCTTGTCAGTATCATTGCGCTCACGAGGGAATTTAAAATTATGTTCTACATCGCTTAGTTTTTGTGAATTTATGTAAATAGAATTCAAGGAATTTTTAGGTCTAGCTTTGTTTCTTTACTTTTCTAACGTGTCTTACTGTATGCAAAATAAAGATACATTAGTAACATTCATTTGTGCAAAGTTTCATTGAACGGCATTTTGCCATTACTTTGATTTGATGATTTTTATTTTATCGATGAATAGGATTGGGAGGAGTGTGGCAATCCCTTAAAGCGACTTATGTATATTGTAATACAATGATGATAATTCAAATGAAAGCAATTTTAAATTTCATTTCAATAGATGTCGATGCAGCAGCAGCAGCAGCATGCAGCGGCTCCAGTAGAAACAACAACAACAACAACAAATATAAAAGCCATAGAAACACGACAGTGACTTGAATCGATATAGAGTGTTAGTAATAGGCTAGGTGGGGGTCAGTATTTTACAGATAAAATCGGGGGGTCATTATTTTATAAGGGGAGTCAGTATTTTATAGAAAGGGGTCATTATTTTATATAAAATAATGACCGGGGGTCATTATTCTATGGGGGTCACTTTACCACGTTACAGCGGAACATTCACTTTAAAGGTCCCCAAAGTACAAATAAGAAGAATTGGCCATTGTGAAACTTGGCATGAAAAATAAATACGAAATCGTAAATATGATGCGTATAGGCGTGCAGCAGACGATCTGAATTGACATTTTGAATGCAGCAGTGCAAAAGGACTTACCGGTTTGATAAAAAAAATAATATATTAATATTCATGAGTAGTCTATATATAAAATAAATTAGTCGAAAAGTTACCAGATGGTAAAGGAAAATCAAAATACCCTCATTTTCAGAATATCGATGTTTCTTGCAATAAATAATTGGCATCCAATTATCTGACTTGATTTGTTTACTTCTAATCAATATAAATGCTTTTCCTGACAAATAAGAGACTAATTTTCGTAACAAATCATAATTATAACATAAGACAATGACACAGCAACATAAAATTGCACACTGCATTCATTAAAGATCTAGTTTAAGATTAATTAGCGGGATTATTTAAGTGTTATTTTAAGATAATCGAAAAAAAAAGTTATTGTTGAAGTCTTTTTAAACATAAGTGCCCAAGGTTATACAACTCAGCTTGGAGACCAGTCTCAAATCTCAAGCATTTGATTGGCTGAAATGGCGACCAGTTGCCATTTCAGCCAATCAGATCCTTGAGGTTTGAGACTGGTTTCCAATCTCATCTTTGTATCTAGCCAAAGTAAAAGTTCTGCTCTGAACTGCTTCCGCTATATATCGTTGAAAGGATACCACCTCACAGAGATCAGTGGGCATGGTGGGTGTCGATTTACAAAACTCGGACATAATGCAGATAACCGTTCAGACTCGTTTCTGCTCTTTCATCACCTGTGCCAAGATCATGACTGATCGCCATTTCAGGCAATCAGATGCTTGAGATTTGAGACTGTTCTCCAGATTTTGTTTAATAATCTCGTGCCCTAGTCTGGAAC
This sequence comes from Corbicula japonica, assembly GCA_038501625.1. Lineage (NCBI taxonomy): Eukaryota > Metazoa > Mollusca > Bivalvia > Venerida > Cyrenidae > Corbicula > Corbicula japonica. Next base: position 13,943,278 of record JAZAYU010000001.1, read on the forward strand.
ACGAATGCAATCGATTCCTTTCTGTCTTTCTCAACCATCCTTGATTGCCACATATCACTCAATTTATAAGACATTTAATGATAATTATCGAGATAGAGCGGACCAAAATCGTTGCATTCAATTTAATTTCTCTGTGGTTAATCATGTTTTGAAGTAGAAAAGCAGCAGTTTCTTTCCGCGAGTTCAAGTGAATAAACATATTCGTTTATATGCATGTCTTGATGAAAAAATAACGTTTTTGAACAGCCCTTTCGTCAATGATCGTGTTCATGACGAGCATGACACTTCAAACTCTGACGGACAATTAATAACAGGGATGTTCAACAAGTTCCGGGGAGGAGTGTTAAACACAAATTCACAAAATGTTTAAGTCGTTGACATTTTCAGATTTTGTTGTTAATTATTATTTATTTTATAGGTTAAAACATTGTAGCAGTAATTGTAATAAAGTTGCGATTTGAAATAAAGAAAAAAGAGCACTTTTTCGCGAACTTTTTGCTTTTGTAGAATTTTGTTTAAAATTAATGCGCAATGGACCATATCGATTATGTTATGACTTGTCCTAAAAAGAAATGGGAAGAAGTGATAATTCGTTGAATTTCTTTTAAAAACCATAATAAGACATCATTTTCACTTGTAAGAACCTTCAACCACAAATTCATTGACACCGGTTTATTACAAATCATTTTCTAAATATGATTTATATTTTTGATACCACTATTAATTATGATTTCATAACGCATGAATTTGGTTGCGTTGAATGCAATAATCTTGAAACAGATATTGTATAAAAACTCTACATTTAATATTATTGTCATTCAGAAATACTCTTCATTTGCTTCAAACTCGATTGCAAAGTACAGGAAACATTAATGTAGCTAACAATATTTAAACAAGAGGGTCCATAGAACCCTGGGTCGCTCACCTGTCAACAACTGCTCAATGGTTGCAAGAGTTTTCTGCAAGTTTGGTAAAATCAAGTAAAAAATAAAGATGCTATTGTGGAGAAAAAGTCAAAATAGCTTACTTTGGCTCTCTTTAGGGCCATAACTCTGGAACTCATAATGGAGTCTAGCTGATTCAAGAAAGGAACCGAGATCTTATAGTACCTCAAATATTGTTCAAGTCTTATTAAATTCAAATAAAAAAAGGAATCTGCTATTGTGCAAAAGGTCTAAAAAGTTTATTTTTGCACTTTCAGGGGCCATAACTCTGGAACCCAGAATGCAATATGGCAATTTCAAGAAAGAAAACAAGATCATATGGTAATAAAAGTGAAGATCAGACCAAAATTAAGACCACTAATGTGCAGACAAGCTTTTATTATAACTTGACATAGTGACCTAGTTTTCGAGGTCACATGACCCAGTTTCTAACCTGACATAGATATCATTGAGATAAACATTCTGACCAAGCTTGAAGAAGATCGGCCCAAAACTAAGACCGCTAGAGTGCAGACAAGCTTTTTCTATAATGCGACTTAGTGACCTGGTTTTCAAGGTCAGATGATCCAGTTACGAATATGACCTAGATATCATTGATATAAACATTCTGACAAAGTTTGACGAAGAAGATTGGACTAAAATTAAGACTGTTAGAGTGCTGACAAGTTTTTCTATAATTTGACCTTGTGACCTTGTTATTAAGGTAACAGAAACCACTTTCGATCTTGACCAGGATATCATTGAGATAAACCTTTTGAATAAGTTTGAAGAAGATCGGACCAAAATTAAGGCCGCTAGAGTGCGACAAGCTTTTTGTATAATTTGACGTAGTGACATAGATTTCAAGGTCAGATGACCCACTTTCCAACTTGATCTAGATATCATTGAGATAACTATTTTGACCAAGTTTAAAGAAGATGAGACCAAAATTAAGGCCGCTAGAGTGTGGACAAGCTTTATATATAAAATGACCGAATGACCTAGATTTCAAGGTTACATAACCCAGTTTCAAACTTGACTTAGATATTATTGAGATAAACATTCTGACCAAGTTTGAAGAAGATCCCACCAAAATTAAAACCGCTTGAGTGCAGACAAGCTTTTTGACCTAATGACCTTGTTTTAAGGGTCAAATGACCCAGTTACGAACATGACCTAGATAACATTAAGATAAACATTCTGACCAAGTTTAAGAAAGATCTGACCGAAATTAAGATCGCTAGAGTGTGGACAAGTTTGTTTTTTAATTTGACCTTGTGACCTGGATTTCCAGGTCACATTACCTCGTTTAAAATTTTCTTAGATATCATTGAGATAAACATTCTGACTAAGTTTGAAGAATATCCCACCACAATTAAGACTGCTAGATTGCGGACAAGCTTTTTCTTTAATTTGACATAGTGACCTAGTTTTAATGGTCACATGACCCAGTTACGACAGTGACCTAGATATCATTGAGATAAACATTCTGACCAAGTTTAAAGAAGATTGCACCAAAATTAAGTATTAGAGTGTGGAAAAGTTTTTTCTATAATTCGACCTTGTGACCTAGTTTTGAAGGTCACATGACCCAGTTACAAACTTGACTTAGATATTATTTAGATAAACATTCTGACCAAGTTTGAAGAAGGTCGGATAAAAATTGAGACCGCTAGTGAACGGACAACAGACGGACGCTGGACGGACGGACGCTGGACAAAAGACAATCACAAAAGCTCACCGTTAAAGACTGGTTGGTGAAGATCAGGGCCAAAGACAATACAACTGAGACTAGAGACTATACTCAATTCTCAAGCATATGACTGCCGAAAACTGATACTAGTCTCAGAAAAAAATCAAATGTTTGAGTTCTAAGACCTCCAATTAACTTGCCAGTTTGTATACATACACTGTATACAGCTGAGACCTCTCTTAAATTTAGTCTTAACATTTTGAGAATGTGCTACGAATTTGTTGTTGTTTTCGTTTTACTTACAAACAGTATATAAAATATTCAGAATAGCCTGATTTTCAAAGTGCTATAAAGTAAGAAAGTTTATTTGGTCAGTATCCATAGAAAATGACAAAATTTACCGTATAAAATCTTCCAGAGCAAAGTTCTTAATATTGCATAACACAGATCTAAGCAGCAAAGTTCATTAGGTCATTGACCAGCCACTGGAGGAATAAACTCTGATGATGCAATATTATCTTAAGATTGAACCGAAATATAGCTTAAGTCAGGTAGAAATATTGAAATTTTGACACTTGAAATTTTCACTCTGCTACTAAAATTTCTGTTTCAAATTTTATCACTGAACAACCAGTGAATGAATTGTTCAGGAAAGATTGAATTTAAAGATGGTATAAAGTTTGTGTCAAAATCTGGTTGATAACTATAGAAAATCAAAGGTTAAAAACAGAATTTAAAAGAAAAAAATTTAAAATCCCCATGGCGGGGCCCCTGGGTAATTCAAGAACATGATTTTAGTAATTTGAGTAGAGATCATCAATATCAATATTCATACCAAATTTGATGACAGATAAAAAAATGTGACCTCTATTGCGTTTACAAAATTTTTGCTTTAATCCGATCTAGTGACCTAATTTTTGACCGAAGATGACCCAGTTACGAACTTGACCTAGATATTATTGAGATAAACATTCTGACCAAGTTTGAAGAAGATCGGATAAAAATTGAGACCGCTAGAGTGCGGAAACCAATTGTGAAGTGTGAACGGACGACGGACGGACGACGGACGAAAGGCGATCACAAAAGCTCACCCTGTCACTATGTGACAGGTGAGCTAATAAATATAATTTGTAATTCGTCTTGAAAGAATTCAGCATGTTGTCCTTCAAAAGTTTAACCAATAAAAATTGCCTTTTATTTTTTATTGGAAAAATGTTTGAGAAGGTTTGAACTAATCAAGTTATGCGAAAATCTTTGTATTGGCATCTGTTTTGATCTGTAATACATTGGACATGAAGTATTAAATCTAGATTAACAATGAACTTCAAAAGAATGACGGTTAACATGAAATGCAAAACATGACATAATGCAGTTGGAGCAGTTTGGAAAAAAATGATTTCCCACAGGATGAACTGATAGAAGCAAGCAGCAAACAAACTACTTTTAGGAAATTAGGTTACATTAAAAACACCATAATCCTGCCTTAATTGTGGTAACCCTTTTCCAATTAAGTTTTACGCTTGTTAAACAGTATTATGTCTCTGAAACCAATATATTTTTCTGATTAACTGTAAGCATGCGTGTGTTATTTACACATTTACACTTAGAACTTTTACTCGGCCATATAAACATGCAGTGATAAGGCTCATGCAAGAACCAGACAATCTACAATTGCGTGCACACTATTAGACAGTGCAGTTGCGGATAAAACAAGATTCTCACACTAATAAATAGGAAACTTTAACAAACAGATGCGTTGCATTCCGAACACTCAAAAATGACTTTTGAAGTTAAATCGACATACTAGGTTCCATTTTTAGATTGTCATTTCATTTGCTTTAAGTGATTAGTAAATTAGATGTCGCGACATTTGTTGTACAATCCTTGTGAAAACTTTACCTCATTTGTAAAATCAAATTGATGAATTAAGGCTGGAAGAGAGCAGAAGCATAATGCATTATTTTTATTATCCAAAAATGATAAACTAAGCACTTTCCATGAAACAAAAAACAATGAGACCAATATTTTTCGCAGTTTCGATTTGAGGTATATTTAAGTACATAAAAATATGAAATAATAATGTTATAAATGAAAGAATAGGAAACGAAAAAACTAGATCTTGTATGTTTACCATTTTGACTCAGTATTTAACTATCATATTTTGTGTACCCTTAGCCTCTTTATATACTTTATATACTTCCTGCTTTTTAAAGTTTGCCTTTGGCCTTGTCTGTGAAATGCAGGATTTATATTCTAAGATCCCCTGTCTAAATTCTACTGTTTAGTTCCGCCCATCGTTTTCTCGTTTAGGGCAAACCCATTCTTTTATCTGGGGACCATACGCTGCTGAACATGGAATGGTATTAATCAGTAAATACCACATTGAAGGTTCCATGTTCACCGCCCTGTGCATACCATCGTTTGGGTGGTCAAAATTGTACTTTTATTGGTGTAAATATTGAGTTGCGCTCAACCCGGGGCTAGGTGGCGTGGGCAATAATATGCATTTCCATTACTGTCCATAAACAGGCTCGATCAAACCGAGTCTGCAATATTTCCATATTTGTCGTGTTCGATGGCTTTCAAAGTTCCCTTTTTATCTACATGTATTTATATACACAAATATAAAGGTAATGTACAATTAGGTAAAGTGTTTGATAGCACTGCATCGTTGCGGGAGACGGGTTCCTTATCCTTCTGTACCAATTTGCAGGGAAACAGCTGATGTTAAATTTCGTGAAAAATGATCGTGTTTAATGGGAGGAAACTCGTTTGCGTGCTTCCTTTGTTATAAATTCTTAATTTAATCAATACTTAACAGTGAACCTCTGTTCCCTTCATCGTCCAGACTGTGCATTTTAAGCATATCACATTTATGTTAAACGTAGAACTCTGACTGTTAACCATCTCTGTGGAAATCAATTTAAATACATTATTCTTTTATCTACAATCAGAACAATATGTGTTTTATGATTATGTGTTATGTTTAACTTTAACTCTGTTTTGAAATAACATAAGTATCCCATCAGATATGTTTTGTCATCATTTAATAATGTGCATACATGAGATAATGACGCTCTTAATACTAAGTACTTGCCTCGCAAGTTACCGGTTTGACCACCGCGTACTCGAGTATAGGGCCTATCGGTGTCTACTTAAACCAGTTCATGTAATGTTACAGATGTATGTGAGATTTGTAGCTTTCGAAGTTAATAAAAACGTGTTATTATTCAAAGAGTAAGTCAACAATTTGGTATTTTGCACAATAAACAAATCCATTCTAGATCGAATTTGTAACGTTTATTAGGATTTCAAAGAAATAAGATAACTTCGATCACTATTTCAAAGTGTGTTTGCAATAACAAGGTTTTAATATATGCTAATGGACATAAGTCTTGTCCGGTAGGAAGATTGGAACTTTTTGCATGCCTCTTTTCAACACATTACTCTACCGGAAGTACTGGCTCAAATTCCAAAATAATTCTTTTTTCATAGAATGCATTTTAATGTCTTCTTTCCATTGATACCAAATTTATGCCGGTAGAGGAATGGCATTTACGGAATTCACGCATTTAAAAGGTACTATAGAAAACCATACCGGACAAGACTTTTGTCCATAAGTATATAAATGTATTGCGTATTTTTTTTCAAACGCTGATTCTAGGCTTCCATACGTGTGACCTATTCTTATTCACCTATGTCCAGAAAGTACACTGTGTACCTCAGTCGTGCATTTCCAATTGCTGCAATACTAAATAGGTCCGGAAGTAAATGTAAATGTAATCCCAAACTCTATTGATAGACAGAATAATATCTGTTCTACTACAAGCTTTACAAATACTTCTAAAATATCATTGCAATTTAAAGTAATAGTAGTTTGCAGAATAAGTTATGATATGATTTTAGAGCCTATACAAAAGCAAATTAATTCTATGTTTATTAGGTGCGTATTGCCATTTATAAACCTCAAGCTCACCCATAAATTCCGTCAGAAGATGACATGACGCAGCTGGCGACACCTACCGTTATTAAAATGTATTGCAATTATTATACGAGAATGTCAATCTCCTTCGCAGAGTTGTTGTCCTTACACTCACTTTACATCTCTGCGAAAGGCTCAATGTCAAGATTTTTTACATAACTCGACAGACTTATTTTAAACAGTCAAAAATATGAATATGAAAGCTTGGCCTTAAACAAATGACAGATATCTTCACTATCTTTCATTCAAACCAAAGAAACCCAGGCATTTTTAAATGTAATTGGTGAACTATTTTTTTGAGTTAAAGTAAAAGTAGTTGAAAGTAGTCCCAGCCTATAACAGAGGTGAATGTAATGAGTCCGATAGTGTAAGAGAAAGCGAGAATGTATGGAGAACTGGAATGTGGACAAGAACACCTACGTATAACAGAATTATATAACATGATTATTACTTTGATGTTGCAAAGACAAACATTACCGTTGTCTAAGATACAGTAATTTAATTTCTGATATTTAACATTTAAAAAAAGCCTAGCGCAGCTGTTCTGTCTGGTGTAAAGCATCATTTTAATTGAAACTTAGTCACGATCTGTTTTATCAGGTATAGTTCAAGGAAATAAGCCCAATACTACGTTTTACGTGTATTCCTTTGACAGGAAATCAAACGGCGTAATGTTATTACGTAAAAATAAAATGGGTACTTGTTCTATCGTACTTTTACGGCAGAAAGGGAAATAAATCTCTTTTCTTCCCGCTGAGAGGAGCAATGCAGCAGACGATAACGATGCGTTTGTAATAAGATTCTATTGCGTAAACGCAACTTGTGCAGTGGACACTTTTTGAGAAAGCATGGTTTAAATAACGCCTTTTAAAGCAGTTAATGTCATTTGGAAGTCCATGTATATTTAATTTATTTCAATACGCCACGTTCAGAAAATGCAGCCTAGCCATAGATACGAATAAAACATAGAAACAGATAGAATACCAGTACATGTTTAGAAATCAACTTTAACTTTAAAAATAATATTACAATAATCGACGAGGATATGAACCTCCTCATATATATGAGTCAGTGGCCAAATTTGCTAGTGGGGGGTTTAAAAGAATTAAGGGTGCACTATTCTCATATTTTCCCAACAAGTAGTCATATGAATAAACAGTACAAAGTGTCTAGGTGAGTTAGCTCCACCCGCCCAACAACAAAATTTTGCATGCAAAAGCACACAAATATATAAAAACATAAGTAGCTACTAGAATTGCAAGCAAACAGATGAGAAGTCAGTGGCCTTAACGAGATTTCATGGTTAACATTTTCATAGATATAGTTCAAATCTATGACTTTTCAGATAAAAAATACAGAAGGAATAAAGTTGTTAACCCGTCTAAGATTTAAAGATATAATTATAGTATCACCTGAAAGTTTTTATTAAAAAATGACAAATATGCATACCAGGAATTGCCACACTGAAAACACAGCCTCCCCATGCAGCCAAAAGTAGATAGGAAACGAGAGCATGGGTTTATAAGAACATCAATTTCTAGACACCACAAAAATTAACGAAAAAGAGAACCTTAGTGGTTACCGCCTTGGAACGGTCAGTGGCCAATGCCACTGGGGAGGGGCGGGGGAGGGGGGCGTTAACCAGTTTCTAGGGTGCACCAACCTAACACTTCCCAACGTGTTCTCATAATAACAAACAACTAAAAGTTGTCTTGGTGATGCACTTTACTGAGAATGAAAATCAACCATTCTTCAATTGCGTTTACTGCCATCGGTATAAATACTTTCTTTTGTCTCTAAATTTAAGACATGCTTTCCGTAGCATTTCTTGTTGTTGTTTTTTTTATAAATATCACAATTACAATTAAGATATATCTTGGTATTGGCACAGACATGCTAAGGGTTGAATTAGTTGAAATTAGAGAAGCAGTGAATGGAAGTGTTTCCTGTACATGTTAGTTACTAGCGTATTTCCAAGCATTATGTGAGTGCAGAAGTATAATTAATCTAGATGCAAAGAAAACTAAAAGAAGCTCCACCAACATGACAAACATGAAAATGTGTAGTTTGATTATGTTTCAGCATTCAAACTCTCCGTAACTTAACTATGGACCACTGGCAAAAAATTAGAGATTTAATTAATTTGAAAGGTTATTTCACCAAGACATACTGTACTTGTTTGTTGATATGAGAACCTGTTGGAGTAAGTGTGAGGTTGGTGCACCCTAGAGACCCTAGTTTAAACCCCAAGTGGCAATTTTGTTAATTGTTTGTGGTGTCTGTTTTGAAGCTGATCATTTAATTAACCATGCTCTCTCTTTCTCTTTCCTTTTGGCTGTGTGTGGAGGCTGTGTCTCTTGAATGTGGTAATTCGTGAAAATACTAAATTAAAACGTAAAACTAATGTTTAAAATGTGTATCAGAAACATCGCAACACATAGTCAACGTGAGAGAGAGAGAGAGTGAGAGAGAGAGAGAGATAGAGAGAGAGAGAAAGACAGAAAATTAGAGAGGCAGAGCAAAAGCGAGAGAGAGAGAGACGCAGCGAAATAGAGAAAGAGAGAGTAGAGAGAGATAAGGTGATAGAGATAGACAGAAAGACAGAAAGACAGACAGAGAGACAGACAGAGTTACATAAAGTGAACAAGTGACAACTATTAATGGTACTGGAAGAACAAGTCAGACAAGTTTCAATCATTTACAGAGTGCTAGTTCTTGGGGAGCATGTTATTCATAAACACATTTAAACGGAAACTTCAGCAAATTCCATTGATTAATCTTCATAGTACATAGTTCCCGAACAAGTATCAATATATATTGTTTAAACTTATTATTCATTATAAACGTAAACATGTGTATCATAATACCTAACGTAAACTCCATAAATGAAATGTAAATTAGTTAATTTGCTAACTCTTCCTTCGAACGTGACCCAATAAGTGTAGAATGAATTAATTGGTATAGTTTGAGACCCATACACGTCATTTGACCATTCAAAGAAGGCGAGACAGGATGATATAAGGAAGAAAGACACTGGAATCTTTCACAACTGTTTAAACATCAAATCACAAACGTGAGTGTCTATTTTATATTTTTATAAAAAACATTATTTGCTTTCAAAAATAGGAGAGCGTCTTTCAACGAAGATATAATTAAACTTCAGTGCCATATTGCCACAGAATAGTTCAACTTAGGTTGATTAGAACTTTTACAATGCAGACACAAACATGCACTTGTTATTACTTTTCATCAAACTGTTGGGTTTTGTTACCTTTATTTGCTCCTATAACCAATAAATATGAATAAAGGAAGATATGAATAAAGTGCATTATATACATATGTTGGCGACAAGTGACTCCATATAGGATTCTGAAGATAAAATAAATCTTCATCCACGAAAGGAATAAAATCGACCTTGTGTTATGGCAAACAAAGGGTTCACCAAAAAAGTATTTAGACCACAACTGTCTGAGTAATTACCAAAGTTCAATTCTGGACAATCATCAATATTATAAGATCAATGTACTAATAAGTGGCTAACAGATACACTGTCAATTGTTCAAACGTCAAACCGTTTTTACAAAGGTAACATTAACATGGACAGATGTAACGACCCGTTAATGGCAGACACTCGAAGGATAATGAACTGTAAATAGTGGTTATTATTATTATTACTATTATTATTATTATTTTATTATTATTATTATTATTATTATTATTATTATTATTATTATTATTATTATTATTATTATTATTATAATGTAATAAGGTCTTCTTCTAGCAATTAACATTCTCTTATTTAAGTTGGTAATCCAAAATTCAAGCGATCAACACGTATTGGTTTGAAACCACATTCAAGTTCACGTCTTTCGATTGGAGACTAATTTTCACCTCAAAGCCACTGTAACGCTGACCTTTGACCTGAGGTCCCCAAATGAATAGCCTACACGTGGAATAAAACAACTAAACGACCTCGTAATGACGTTAATGCTACTTATAAAACAGCAGATGTTTTCTTCTTATGTATTAGTAAGTCTGGAACAAATGCTCAATCAATTGTTCTGTATCATTCAAGGAAGTAATTTTTCATTGCCTGTTTTCACTTAGTGGTGTATGTCATTCAATGATGTATTTAGATAGAAGCTAAGAAGAACACCTTTTCATTAAATGATTCTAATGATTCTCAGTGTTCTGACAACGCCATTCACAATGCGATTTTGGTTCCATGATTACACCAGTGATAACAAAAACTCAGAATTGTCGTCAAATTATAATTTGACAAAATATTATTTCCTACTTTCTTATCATCTAATAGCATCACCTTAATGGAAGCGAACACGATTTATTTGCATCACACTGGTGTTGATTTTGAAGTTTATACATATTTTGCACATCAAAGAAAACTGAAGCGTATATGTTAAAATTATTTTGTAAAAGGGGTTACTTTGAAGCTTAGTATGTTTGATATCTGGGCTGAAGGTTTTAAAGCTGAGCATGGAAACCAGTCTCGAATCTCAAGGATCTGTTTGGCTGAAATGGCGACTGTTCGCAGATGCTTGAGATTTAAGACAGGTTTCCATGCTCAATTTTATAACCGTGGGCACTGTTGACCAGAGAATGAAACTGGGGCGTAAATCAATTGCATATATGCTAGTGTTTAATTGAGAATACAGATTAAATTACTTTCCTCTTTGAATTAAAAGAAGTGTTTCTCTCTTGGGCTTCTAGTTTTCTTCATATTAACAAAGACTTGCAAAGGGATAAATCAGATGAAATAAATGAGATGAAACAAGCGGAATTTTCCTTTGCATGTCAAAAGTATTTGTGTACTTCGAATCCTTATTTGTCTGTAGAAGTAGAATAATCTATATGTCAAGGGAACCTCAAAACAGATGACCAAACCTGACAAACATGAAATAATGCAATCTGATTTTCCAATTTACTTATCAACTTTTATCCGAACTTTGGACAGCAAGTTGAATTACTGCAGTAAAATTTTATTTCATAGGGATTAATTTTCGCGCAAAATCCACAAAATGTATATTGGCGCAAGCATAAATTAGCGCGATTGAATTTTGAAATTAAGACATTTTTTGTGTGCAATTTCTCTTAGTTTTCATTCGTGCTTTTACCCAAACGCGAAATATGCGAAATTGTAAACTAATAAACCCGCTCAAATAACGGTTTGTTGTTTGTTGATGTTGTTGTTGTTGTTGTTTATGTCGTTTTTCTCGGCTCAGTGCGGCCTACTTAATGTACTAATGAAACCTCCATGTAGGTTTGATTTATACAAATGTAATATTTAAATGACGATAGTTGCCTACTTAAAAAATCAGTAAAGCATGTAGATTGTTTAATAGTAACGGTGTTAGCAAGATTAATTTTGATAGCAGATTTCTATGGTTTAAAAACTGCATGTTGCTGGCGTTGTGAATTTAATTTCGTATAAAAACTTACTTTGTCAAACAAGTGGTCTTTTTACTGAATGCGGTGTTTTATTTGAAATTGATCATTTTATAAACTCTCCATATTTTTTTCTTGGTGTGGCAATTCATGATATGCATATTTCACTTTTCATTTTTTATTTTAAACAGGGAAAGGTAGTGATGGTGTATGTAATACAATTCAGTCACATTAAGGGACATTTAGAGACAACTGAGCAGCATTGATACTTTGTCTATTAATTGAAGCAGACATTGATGCAATCAATGTTTTCTGTTGCGAACAAGAAACCTGTTTTATCTCGAAGAATGTGGCGTACATGTAAATGTTTCAGGCTTCAAAAAAATTAAGTTCACACATTTCAGATAAGTGGATTATTCTAAAATATAAGACATTGGCTATTATTGACAAGTCTGCCTTTTTTTCGGCGTAGCTGTCTAAGCTTACTTTTGTTCGGCGTAGCTGTCTAAGCTCACTTTCGACCTACTTTAGTAACCAAAGAAGTGTTGTAAATAATACTCGTATTCTATTATTATGCAGCGGGAAAGTGAAATAAACCATTTCGATTGGTAGCTGTTTATACCAGAGAGGTATCTAGCAGGGTAAAGAGGTATCTAGTGGGATGTTTAAACAATTAGTTTACTCTGTTTGAAACTATTATTGCTGTGACGTTTAGATCTTTGCTATTCTGTTAAGTCGAAAGATGTAGAAATGAGGCACACTCCAGTACTCGTCATATGTTAGGTTTATTTGTCAAAAACAATACAGACACTCTTTATCAACCTATTCAAAATGAAAGTGAAAGCAAGTGGAATTGCCTTCTGGCAGCTGTATATATTATGCTACGCGATATAAACAATGCGTTCGATATTTAAAATCGTCACTAAATATATTTTATTCTTTCCGCAGCAATTGATATATCATCTAACACACTATGTTATAAGAATAAACAAAACCAAGACCTTTTACAATACGTTTATTATATAAAATTCATTCTTTATCACGACTGAGGATTGTACGATGTGCTTACTTATCTTAAATCTGGCAACTACGTGTAATATGTTACGCGAAAAAACTTCGAGTTCGCTATAAAGCAATCGCACTCAAGTCAGATTTAAGAACATGTAAGCGTAGCGCTTTTCAGGAGATGATTTTTGTCAGATTGCATATATCGTTCATAATTGTAGAAAGTTGCGATATATTCTAGAATTGTTTCATATTCCTAAGAAATTCTCTTCAATTTTATAAAGAAAACAATTATAACTATAAATAAATACTTGCATGCTGATAACGTCTACTCGTACATATGTGGTTAGCTCATCACAGTGTAAATTTAGCCGTTATGACAGAATTGTTGTGTTTCTTTCTCTTTTTGTAATTGTAATTTTATGATTATATTGTAAATATGTTATGCTCTCTCACGTGGGGGAAATAAAGTTATCTTTCTGACATATTTGGGAACAATTTAGTAAATTATTTGATAGTTTAAACACGTACTTTCACAGGTCGTCAGTCATAAGATAAGATGTAGACTCGCCTAACAAGAATGTTTCTAACTATCAAGAATTTCATTAAAATGAAATAAACCGTTGGTAGTAAAATACAAAAATTCTGTTATAGCACGCAAATGTCGATCTTGCTTCATTTTAAATAAACATGTTATCATCAATACCGTTTTGTCACACCTTGCAGTCTTCTGCTGTATTTTCTAGAATGTTTCAACAGACATAACCACACATATAAAAATTTCTTTTACACAGACCAATAAACAAGAATTACTTCGGCAAAATTCTCTTTCAGTAAGCGCACTTTTACGTAAACCGTAATTTCTTTCGTATTGGATATTCTTTTTCAATCATGATCACTGGTCAACGACTGTCTATATTGAAATGACCGACACTCTGCAAATGTTTATTCTATAAACTTATGTTTACTTCTTTTCAACTATTTTAAACAGATGAAATAGGAATTATGAAAATCATTGAACATGTTGAACATTATTTATATTATAAATAAATCTATTTTGAACTTTGGGAAACATTAGACTATTGATTTTTGGCAAAGCATTTCCTTTCAAATTTTTTTAAGTTTATGACTCAGTTTTTAATTTCTGAACAACTTTCCTCAGTAACAAATAAAGCAAACAGAAAGTATTATTTCGTGAAACAGGTCACATGACACAAGCCTAAAAAGATTGATCGCCATTATGACGTCATATAATATACATGTATTAAAGTATAAATTTAGCAATGAGATTTTCTGTATACATACGAGACTGTTAAATATTTTTTACTAACAACTTGACTGCTAGCAATAAGACGCGATGATCATCCATTTCGGTATGTAAAAATAATGATGTGACATAATATATCTTATAAAATACGCATATTTCGCATAATCTTTACCAAATCGATTTTCAAATATTTCGCTTTATTTTTCATAACTTTCATAACTTTAATATTAAATCTAACCTAGAAAATGGATAAACATAAGATTTCTTCGGAAACTTGTTTCCAGATTCTCATACCTAAATGTGACTATATACGTTAATGTACTTGTAACATGCTATATGGTAAATAAATATTGTTCAAACTAAATACGCATACTTTTGAAACATTTGGTACTATTAACTGTGAGAAATAATGGATGAAATAGATTATTAGGGTCTGTATTTTAAAGTTTAGTCTCTGCTACGTATTTCCATTCTTATAGTCTCTTTAATAGTACCCTCTGCTGTGTTAGAGTCTAATTTCAGCTGGTCTTCTTTCCGTTAATTATTTTAACGGGTTTTAACCGGAAATCAGATGGGTGAGCGATTTTCAAGGAAAGCGCAGGTGGCACTTTTCATTTGGTATTCGAATAGTTCAGACGTTTAAAATGGTTTTCTACTGTTTTGGGGTTGTCTTGACTATTAGCAGTTCGTGAAGGTAAATGCTGGCTTGCTGGAATGCTTAATCCATAATGTTATTCTATATTTCGATTGAAAACATTTGTAAAGTTGTACAGTTTTGGTAACTGAAAGATGGCAGTCGCAAATGACAACTTTCCATTTCTTCGATTACTTTTCCCTCAAATATAACAGCATGTATTTACTCTTCTTTTGTTATTAACAGCTTGAAGCACCTACAGTCTACAGCACAGCACAGTGAGGTCACATTCTACATTATGAAATTACAACCCCCAACCAAATTGGGTAACATAGATGAAGGGGAACTTTGAAAGCCATCGAACACGACGGATATAACAACATTGCAGGCTCGGTTTGATTGAGCCTGTTCAGGGACAGTAATGGAAATGCATAATACTGCCCTCGGCGCCTAGCCCCGGGTTGAGCGCAACTCAATATTACACCAATAAAAATTACATGTTTGACCATTCCAAATGATGGTATACATATGGCGGTGGACGTGAAACCTTTAATGCGGTATTTTCAGATTAATACCATTCCATGTTCAGCGGCGTATGGTCCATAGATAGAATAATGGATTTGTCCTAAACGAGAAAACAATGGGCGGAACTAAACAGAATAGAATTTTGACAGGGGATCTTAGAACATAAATCCTGCATATCACAGACAACGTCAAAGGCAAAAATTTTAAAAGCAGGAATTATATTCTTGGGGGTGATTGAACAATATCCAATTATATTTTGGCTGGAAAAATTAAACCACCCATCTCAAAACTGGCCGAAATATTAAAAAAAGGTAATTTTAGATGTAATATTAACATACTATATTAGTACATTAGTATCGTGCTCAACGACCTTCAAAGACGTAATTGACAACAGCAATTATATGAAAGAATATGGTTCATACGTGAAAGTTGTATCCCAACACAAAATGTAAACAAAGCAAATGCAAAGGGTAAACTAGAAATACACGCAACTCTGAGAGGAAAGTAAGGTACCAATGGAAAAGAAATTCAATTCCGCGTATGATAGGCTATATATTGGAAAGTATAAACCGATGTGGGCTATACAATAACTAACAAGAAATATCTTTAAAAAAGATAAACGGCGTTGATGGAAAATATTTATATATACACGTATATAAGAAAGAAAGAAATACAGAGAGGCGAAGCAGACACAGTTTAGTTATTTTATTTTACTTGTTATAGCTGTTGACGAACCCTCCCTGCCTTCTTAGTATGACCTAGAGATTAAGCGACCGAATCATGACAACTCATAAATTCATTGAAAGTGTCTTTTAAAAAAATGTTCAAGCTGTTGCAACAATTTCATACAGTGATAACAAGTCGATTAAAGAAGCAATGTCTTACATTAAGTCTTGACCTACATTTATTCAGTTTCAATAAAATACTTCTTGTAGAGTTAGAACTCAAGATGAATAAATGTCCTTGAAATTTAATAAAAATAAATACAAACAGCCTGTTACAAGAGCGAAATCTACCAACTTTTACGTAAATTAACTTTAAAAAAAGTGTCCGTCCCGAGTATTGAACCCGGGGCCTCCGCTTGAGAGGCGAGAGTGTCAACCACTACACTACAATGAACTGTTGTTTTTTTTGTACTTGAAATTAACAATTAGTATCAAAGGAACTAGAAAGGAACCAGTAAGAACTAGAAATATCTACACTTCTCTTTCGTTTTTACACTGTGTAAACTTGTATGCAAGTGTTTACCTGACACCCAAGAATATTCCATATAAAATTGTATTTAAGCCATCAATATTGACTTAACTGGTTATTTAAATCGTAAATATGTTGTTTTTTTTCTCCAATACAACACCCACTAACAACCAATCGAAATAATCTATTTGATTTTTCCGCTGCATAATAATAAAAATCCCACTAGATACCTCTCCACCCTGCTAGATGCCTCTCTGGTGTAAATAGCTACCAATCGATATAGTTTATTTCATTTTCCCTCTGCATAATAAGAGAATACGAGTATTATTTACAACATTTCATTGGTCGAAAAACTAGGTTAAAAGTGAGCTTAGACAGCTAACGCCGAATAACGCCGAAAAAAGATAAACTTACCGGCGATTTTGGGCGGACATTATCCGTGCATGGTATCAAAACAAAACCACGTGATTCCCCGCAGTGTCTTTAATTAAACGTTTTGCATGGAAACTTCATATGAAACGCCGTTAAACATGATATGATAATATTAAATAAAAAAGGAATTCAGGTAAAACATTGTATACGATGACTCAATCAATTTTTTATCGGTAAAAGAGATTAAATACCGGTTCGTTTATGGAAAAGAAGTGTTTGAATTGATAAAACACTATTAACAACTTATGCCGTTCTCCAGTCAACGACCAAGTCCGTGTTATAAGCAAACAAAAAAAAACGAGTTGTTTTATAAAGAGCTGCAAGAATAATTCTTAAAAATCTATTCGCACACATACGAAAGAGCTGTTTCATAACCTCAAATGGCTTTCTTTTGAATCACACTGCATTATTGGTCTACAAATCTATACATAATTTGGTTCCAAAATACATCACTGACCTCGGAAAAGTATGAAATAACCCTCGGTATAACTTGCGATCTTCAAGAACTGATATTGAACACTTTAAAGGTAGAACAAACTTAATTACAAAATGTTTCAGCTATACAGGTATGAGCGCATGGAATGGTTTCCCTTTTGAGATTAGATCTGTCTCTTCCATATTTTATTCAAAAAGCATTTGAAAACATACTTGTTTGAAAAACAACCTCTTTCATTTTTACTACGTTTGTATCTATATTTACCTTTCAAATAATTTTACATGATGCATATTCGAATTCGAGATTTTCATATATTGTATATGGTTGAATGTGTCTGTCTTTTAAGTACTGATGTTTTTAAATGTTGCAATATACGTTTTTTGTTTAAGGTGTGTGAAGTTGGCAATGAGTAATGAGTAGCGAATTGGATATTCAATATCCCACACCTGTTTATTTATCCGTTTTAGAAGGCCTCATTGAAAATAAGCGATTTCTTCCTTTTGATTGTATTTGTTGTCATAGATTTAGTCTTAATGAGTTACCTTCTTCAAATAAAGAGATTATTATTATTATTATTATTATTATTATTATTATTATTAATATAAACGGTGAGCACGTTAAATTCATAACGTTGTGAAGTGGAAACTAGCTAAATCGCCTTTAAATGACTTCCCGTTTCCAGTTTAAACAAAGACGTTGCCAGTAAGATGGTGTCAGTCAGCGGAAACCTAATTATGGTAATTGTTTTTGCGACTTATATTTCAGTTTAATGCCATTTTGTCAAATAATTCTTCTTGGAAAAAAGATGGCCGAGACATACAGACAACAAGACTCACTGTGATAGGTTCATGCGTCCTCAAAGATTCTTCTAGACTATTTCATAAACACACAATCGGGAAGTAGGCGAAACAATTAAATAATTGTCAATCTTCAAATGGAGATCAGAGTCAATGCTCTCTAACGAACAAACACAGCCATAAAATACATTTTAGTTAGATCACAAAGCACCCAGAAGACACACCTTAATATTCGTTATGCATCTTCGAGGTATGTTGTTGTTGTTGTTGTTGTTGTTGTTGTTGTTTTATCACGAATAACTTTAATGATTATCATCAATGAAAATACACTTACCTTTCATATAAATGATTTAAATTAGGAAAATTACGATCTAACAATAAGATTTGAGAAAATCATCGATTTTGAAGTAATCTGAATATTTGTTCTTTTATGAGTTTTTGTACCATTTTCTCCATCAAGGATCATTTAACTGATATAAAGCTTTCAAGAATAATTACATTGATCAAATTACTCAGAGCCATGAATGTAACCAGTGTAGCATTAAACAGACATCGGGGAATTTTATGTGGCAATTACAATTTTTGAAGTGAACATTACAATAAGGTTGCAACAAAGTAAATCGAATTCCCAAAAGTATGTTCTTAATTAAAGATTAGTTTTACCATTTTCATTTCTAGCAAACCATATATTGATGCCAGGATCCTCGAAGCACACAGGAAATAGCAAGTAAACATACTTTTTTGAAAATTAGTATTTTATGACCGAACACTCCCATTGAAAACGCGATATTGCAAATTCGGTATCATAAAAAGGCATATTTTCTTCCAGTATTAGTCCGCTTCTATAAATAAAATTGCTTTCTTTTCTTTTCTTGATTTGAGCTTCCTGCAGACAAGCCACCAACTGGCTCATTTCTAAGGTTCAAGTGGCCCACAGAGAAAAGGTCATCGTATATAACGACTTGATATAAAAACCAAGGAAAACACCAAGTTTTTTGGTTAATGCAACCAATAAAGCATAAATGCATTTATTTTAATACTGTTAGATCTACCACATTGTCTGTTAGGGTTTTCTACTTGCGTAACATGTTACTAAATTCGGAAATGGTTGTTTTGTTGTTGTTTTATTGTGTTTTGAAATATACATGTATTACGGCATAGCTTTTTTGTTTTGTTTTGACATACTTAACTGTGTTCTTATACCACTGGTTAAGAAATGCCTTTGTTTTAGCATTAATTTAAAACTGCAATTGTATGTTTGAATTTATTGTGTATATCAGCCTAAAAACTTGCAAAACGATTTTCTTAATTTGTGGAAGCGATATGCATGTTTCAAATTGTTAAAAGCTGCTTTACGTTTATCTAGGCGCTGTCGCCGTGACGGTGCGGGTTCGCTCCCAGGTAGGGGCAATACCAATTGATGTTTGAAATAAGTAAATTTTGCATATATCAGGAATGACCACATCCCGTAGATACTGCTCCTCAAACAGCCAAAACGAAGAGAAGAGGGTATGGATATACAATGATCAGCTTCACAATAGACGACACAAACACACAATTAACAAAAGTGAGAACCCGAGGGGTTACCGCTTTGTAGCAAAACAATGCGCCACTGGGGTTTAAACCAGGATCTATAGTGCCCTAAGTACACTTGCCCCAACAGGTTCTCAAATAAACAAAAAGTACAAGTTGTATTGGTGATACAAGTCCAACCCACCCACCAACTCGACAATGTTGCCTGCCAAAGCACACAAACATATAGAACATAAGACGCTAAAAGCATTTTTAAGCAAAACAACGGGTACTCGATGGCCTTTCCGAGACCAGAGCCCCTGGAGTCAAATCAGCAAGAAAACGATAGGGATAAAAGAAAAAGATCGAGCCTCAGAAGAGATAACATTAAGTCTATTTCATATCACAATAAAAACAGATTAGCAACAAGGGTTCACAGTTTATACTCCGGGATGCCTATTACCTGTTTATTTATGGATGTTTCAAATCTAACATACATCTAACATACATATTACCTGGTAAGAGAAGGGGCGACTCTATCAAGTCTTGAAAAGCCCAAACAGTGTTATTATTGTAAAAGCGCTGTATTCATAACAAGCAATAAAGGATTATTTTGTCGCACGAACGTTTCTTTTTAATTATACTGATGAGTTTTTTTCGTATTAAGTTTTGGAGATTTAAAATCTAAGCTATTTAAAACCTTCGCTCGAGATCGAAATGATTCGAGTAGTATCAAATGGGAATTCCGCAATACCTTAATGCTCTTTGACGTTCTTGAGTTGGTGACAAATTCTTATTATGTGGTGATTTGTGCATTAATGGCACACTTATCACCGCCCCACATGCAAAAAATAAATATTGTGAAATAAGATATTGCTCATTTCGTCATTACACTGCTATCGATAATAAAGAAACATTTAATTTTCCCTAACGGCAAACTGCAGTTCAGTAAAACTTTGAATAAATAAATGTTGTCAGTTGATCTTTTTTTTACATACCGGTAGTTTAAGAAAAGTTAGAACAGTCTAGAAAAAAATAGCTAAAAGCAATCATCATTCAAAGAGAATATTTATCCTCTTGATATGTGACACCGACCTTTATTTCACTTGTTCTGTCAGTCTTTCACGGACTCTATGTCTTTGCAACACTCTTGAAGGATACACGAAAACATGCGATAAGACTGTACTTTCACATTCGATATGACTTCTTACACATGCTATGTCACTGTATTTAAACTAGACACCAGACAGATATGCTAACAAGCTTTATGTAAATGCGATATCAGAGATCTTAATATTCTGTCGTCGTTGGTGTTTCAATAATTTTGTCATCTAAAAGTAAAAGCATTCCTTTCCTAATGTTGCCCTCGGGTCAAATTTTCTAAAGATCTCAATCTTAGATCATTATGTTGTATGCTTTTGAAACCCGTATGGCTTGCGTGGTATTGGCAATATCAACTGAAACACAGTCTAGCGCCTTTACGTGGAATGAACAGAGCAGTGCGCCATCTACAGTTGCTGGTTAGCCTGCCCAGGTGTAAGCCAATAGCTATATTACAAATTTTCTAGACGTCAATATGTATAGCAAACGATGTTACAAAAGTGGATTACTGGAGCCAGAACTAACATTCACTACAAATGATGAGAGAATGTATCTTCAGTGAATTCTTTGCTTTTTTTCCCTTTTGGAAACAACTTTCGTTTTCTTTAAAACAAACTGAATGATTTCATTACCAGTTTTGATGAACATATTCAACAATTTCCGCGTAATTTATAAGTAACAATCACTCGCGCTTGTCCAGCCGCCCTACCCCCTGTCAGCCCTTTTTAATACACCACTGTTCCAATGTTCCAATTGAAACATGTTTCAATCATATACGTACATAAAAACGAGCTTTTTAAAAACTACGATTTTGACCGTGTCTTTTCGCATACTAGTGTTTTGATAGAATGGAATAATATCCGTGACTTGACACCCTTTTTACCAGGAAACAATTGTGTATTAGCAAGGGCTAAGGGGGTCGGGCGGCTGGTCAGCCAATGGTAACATTGTCGTCTTTCTGAGGTATTTCCAGGAAATAATGTCCTCTTTCCAAAGTCGCATTTTGTCGTTGCGCAGCTTATATGACCATATTTAAAGTTTCAATGGTAAAGTAGTAAAATAAAAATAGACTTCTTGAAAAGTCCATGACGATAATATCACTCTACATTAAAAAAGACAGTTTAATTACGACAGCTTTTATGTCTTCTTAAGTGACAAAAGTACATTGTATTCTCGGGATGGGCTGTTAAACAGAGATGATTTCCTGTTAGTAATGGAATATGTTTCCAGTAAGATCGTGTCGGCCAATTCTCTGGGAACATGTCCTGGTAATTATTTCTGAAAGCTTTGTTTCAATTTCAGGTCTATATTGTCAGATGATTCTGTTTAGAGAACCAATGACGAGACATGCAGACGGCTGTTGGATTTATTGCTAAAAGGTTCATGTGTTCTCAACAATTTTCAAGGCTGTTTCATAAAAATTTGAAACATGAAACGGTGTACGTAATCCATAAACGTCTTCAATATTCAAATGCTTGTCAACAAGAGTCAACAGACAAATTGAACATTCTCTAATAGATTAGTCACGTGACAGACGCACACAAATATAATATTTCGACGAAATACAGGTTGATTTTATGTTTTCCAGTGAATAACAGTTGTCCTCACGCAAACATGATAATATAACTGTTTTAAAACTGTGGAGTACCCCTTTAGGGTCACTGTTTGGTCGAACTATGTTTTTTAACTGTTTATCTTTCGTTCCATTTATTTTCACAATTGTTTTACAAGAAAAAAGTAAAGTAGTCACTTGTGAAAATATCAGTTTCCGGTGTTCACTTGTGAATATCTATATTTCACAAAACAAACAAAACACCACTATATCATCAACAAATGTGATAAGTTATAATAACTAAATATCATTATATAATCTGTGAAATCTCTCTATAAGCGGATTCCTAAGCTAAATTATGCATTTCTATCCGTAATGGCGAGTTATTAGAGTTTATCAAATCGCCGTTGTAATCCTAAGAAGACGTATACATAGTATATTGTATCTTGGAAATATCACATGCTCTGTATTGACTATCTGACGAGGGGCATCAGAGTAAAGAGCAAAGTAGATCAGACGAAAAACAAATTTGCTCAATTTGTCGAACGACGTTTTCGAAGTACGTCTTGTTAGAATTTCAGCGACGAAATAAAAAAAAACTGCACGTTCCGGTCAATGTTTAAGCTTACAAATCACAATATACAATATTATATTTTTCTGATAATCTTAATTAAGACTGAATTCATGAAATTATCGTGGTGTAAAATGCTGTATTGGAAAAACGATTTATTACACTGGATAAATTGCATAACCTACATATACCGGTAATGACTTTACTTATTTTCAAAAAATTAAGAATTTGAATGTAAACATTTGCAGAATTAATGTTGTCTATCGCTAAGTGTTATCAGCTGCTAACAAAACCAGTCATTTGATTCTCACTATTTTTAACTGCAATTTTTATTTGGCTAATATGATTTTACTATATGTCCGTAGTAGAACCATGTAACGAGGTTTGTTTGGAAACTGCCATTTCGGTTGCATTATTGTCTTGAAATGAACTTTAATAATATATTTTCATTGATTATCATGATCAGTGGTATTGTTTACCTCTGGTTTTATTTACCTCAGGTAACATAATAGCAAGGCTGGGGTTCGGAACCAGAATCATCTTTCACAGGTGAATCAACGAGTGCATCGGGTTTCATTGGATATGATGTTGCCAATGTTTTCCTTAATTGTGTTATTCTCTTTTTCATTAACCTTATCCCAGTTGTCAAATGAAGACGGATTCAATTTAGAATAGTTTGAGTTGTCACTAACTTAATTATGGTGTAAGCATTTTATCATTCATACAGTAATGACCATAGAACAACATTTTATCATCAGATTTGCCTGAATTTTTCGCTTGTCTTTATTTACTTTTGGACTAAAATTGATGTCATATTGACATCGCCGTCGACTGTCGGTCAAAACTTAACAAACATTTAAGTTAAAAAGGTGAAATATGCATATCAGGAATACCCACATTCAGAAAAAAACAGCCTCCCCATACAGTAAAGAAGAAGAGAGAGGGAGAGAGCATGGTTAATAAAATGATCAGTTTCAAAAAAGATACCACAAACAATTAACAAACATGAGAACACGAAGGGTTACCGCCTTGGAACGGTCAGTGGCAAATCAATTTTCCACTGGGGGTTTAAACCAGGTTCTAGGGTGCACAAACCTCACACTTTCCCAAACAGGTTCTCATATCAAAAAACAGGTACAAGTTGTCTTGGTGAAATAACTCCAACACACTCATCAGCTCAAAAGTGTTGCATGCAAAAGCACACAAACAAATAAAACATAAGAAGCTAATAGCATTGCAAGATAATTTTAAGATATTATCACATATAAATCAATAACAATAAGCCTTTTCTACAGCCTTTTGCCCAAGGTTATAAAACTGAGCATGGAAACCAGTCTCAAATCTCAAGCATCTGATTGGCTGAAATGGCGACCAGATCCTTGAGATTTGAGACTGGTTTCTCATCTCAGTTTAATAACCTTAGCACTTTAACAACACCACGAGATATCTTGACGATTTGTTTAATACAGATAAAAAACAACATTTGTTCCATCTTGGGTCAACAAAATACATCCTGATGAACTCAAGCTTAATAAAGATAACAATTTATAAAATCGTGCAAACTTTGTTGATCTATATCTTTCAACTGAACATGGTTTCTTAACTACTAAACTAAAGAAGATGATTTTCAGATCTTAATATTAAAAACATATTTTTAGATGGTAATGGGTTACGTGCAACGTCGTATGGGGCTTATTTTTCACAGCTTATTCGCTCTTCTAGAACATGTAACAATGTTGAGATCTTAATGAACATAATCTTTGCATTACCGAAAAAATATTAAAACCGGGATATACTACAAATTAAGTACAACAATTTGTATTGTATATCGTCCATACCTAGATTTAGAAAATACAGCTTCAGTCTAAAATCACTGCTGCAAGGTATTTCTCGGCCAGTGTTTAATGCAGATTTTATTTATAAATTAAACAAGGAATATTAATATTTCTACGATATTTGTAAGCATCATTTTTAAATTTGAAACGAAAGGCCACCAACAGTATATTCTACAGCGCTCTGCATAATTGGTGATTAACCCATCCACAGCAGATTATTTTTTAACCTCCGTTTGCAACTGACGGTGAAATGGATTTAGAAAATTTTATAAAGGTTTCTGGAAATCTTAAAAAAACGTAGAAGCTCGGTCTGTTCCTTTTATTTCTGCCATGGTGTCCTTTGATATGTGTGCAGGTCCTCTGGTCCTCTGGTCTCAGTAAGGTCATTGAGTATCCATCTTTTGTGCTTGACAATGCAATTTGCTTCTTATGTTTTATACGTTGTCGAGTTGATTGTTGGGTTCGAGCTAATTCACCAAGATAACGTGTAATGATTTGATCGAATGACAACCTGTTGGGGCAAGAGTAAGGTTGGTAGGTTGGTAAATTGTTTAACATAACTTTCTTAATAACCGGTATATATAGCAAATTTTCAGGATACAGCGACGTGTTGTATTATAATGTCAAGGAAACAAATAAACGTCAAGGTCCACAATAAAAACCCATACAGATGAAAGTAAGTGTAATGTTAAAAGCACGTAGCATTTTTTAAAAAGAAAATGTAACCAGGAGACTTTTAGCAAAGATTTCGGAAATATTTTACAAAATAATTAGGAGGCATTTGACGAACATAAAGCACACTCAGGTCTTACAGTATGAAATTAATGCTTACAGTACCAGGAATTTTAATGATCTAGTCAGCTGAAAGCTTACAAAAAGAGACTTCCCATTTGTGCTTATCCGCTTTTATTGCTTCTACATTTAGTGGTAAATGGAAGCTTTCAGAAATATGCTTCGATTTTCAGTCAGTCTAACCACTAAATGCCCTATATGCTTTCATGAGAAATATGCACAATTAGCATTTCTATTGTTCCCATTTTTGTGGCAAATGAATACTTGAGTCTGCTCGTAACACTTTGAATACATATTGTAAAATCCTCAATACAGAAATTAGATCTTAACTATTATTTCGTGAAGTAGATTTTACGCGCTTTTCAAGCACTTCAGATTTTACGTTCAACGATATCACATGAAATTAGATTAACATCAAAAAGATTATATTTGATTAACAATTTCACTATGTTTAGTTCTGCCCGTTTATTTTGCATTAAGAATAAGACAATTATTTTAACTAGAGCAATACCTTACTTTTCTTGGATAAAATTAATAGGAAAGTTCCGTGCTTTCCGCGTGGTGAACAGTATCTTGTTAGAAAGATCTGTACTCAAAACTGCTCGAGTAGACGGAGTTGGCATTAATTTGCATTTGAGTAGATTTTAATACTTTTTTATTTGTCGTAATCGGTGACTTTTGGTCTATTTCAACGTGTTTTGGACGTCTAATGTACGGTTTGGAAGGACAAATAGGCAGACTAAACACACAAACGTAGGAATATGTAGTATTCACTTATAAAGTGACTGAAGAAAATGACATTGTATGTTTACCTCGAAAGATGTTAAATATTTACTTACATAAATTATTTTCCTTAATTAATCTCTCACTAAAAGGCACTAATATCCAATTGTGTCTGACAACGCAACTGACAGAGAATGAAAAACGACGTGTTATGTGCGTATATCATTTATGGAGTGAAGGTGAGAAAGTTCTTTCGTCTGTTGGAATCAGTCGAGAGCGTCAGACACGTTACCTACGTGCCAATATTTGATTTACATTCAAAACATAATGTTTAAGTCCTATACAGTATCCATCTTTTTGCAAAATCACAATAAAATTCAAATTAAATTAAATACATTTCTAATCTGGCATACTCTCGATTTTAAAAAGGGTGAACCAAACAGTTGTATAACGTAACGCTTACCTGACCTAACTTTATGTCGTCATTTTCAGAAATGATGTAATCTTCCCGCAGATACATTTTTGCATGATGCGGCATGCTTTCCTTGGTCTGGTCAGGTCGTTACGTTTACAAAACTACTATTATAATAATACGCGATGTCACTTTTGAACATACTCCAGGCAGGATTGCCCCAGTTTTCTGTTAATGTGACAAGGGATCCCTATAGGGAGCGTTAATCTCGACCTCACAATGATATTGGGTAATATTTATATAAAACATGTACATTTTTTACAACTTGTCTGACATGAAGTTGGACACATTTCAAACAATTTGCACAAACTGACTAAATACGTACACTCGAGCTCTGCATTATCGACGCATCTCTATTACCGACGAAAATAAGTTATGTAGTCATGCGATTCCATTTTTGATAGCTTTGACCTAGATATGACGAACTCTGTAAATTTTTGGTAAATATTACTTTGATCTGTTAGTTATTTTCACCAAAATACAGAAGTAATTAACTTATATATTGAACTGCATAAGAATCAAATATAATTTTATCAAGTACGATCGATAATACAGCGTCCCAGGCTAGGCCTATGTAGTTTTACAGCAAATGATAAAACTGCTCAATGACATGTCTTAAATCCAGATCGAAGCATTCATGTTTTCTGTTTAAAATGTTTTATTTTAGATTATGAAAGAATATAAAGCAATCAAAATTAAGTCGATCATGAAAAATTTATTAAAACGGAACGTATTGTTTCAAATAAATTTTAATGAAAATAAAAGTTGTATGGCAAAGAAAATGTTGATCAGTGTAAAATTATACATTATTCACATTATTGAAATAATGAAAAATGTATACATTCAAAGGATTTCATCTTAAACAGTTATGACTTGGGGAAGTTATTGATCTGGAAGTAATCTGCATTTTTGTACTGTAATGAGTTTCTGTAATGTTTTCCCGGATTGCTTGGATCATTTAACCTTTTATGACATAACATTGACTTGATGCTTGCAAAAATAATTAACTTGAACAAATTCCCCTAAAGCACTGAAAGAATTCATTGTAGCATAGATCGTTATTGGCTACATTTTCAACAATTTATACAATGCAGCCTGTCAATAGATCCGCTCCTCTGTGTTTAGCGGAAATGATGGCATGCGCTGCATTTTTTTTAAATATTTTTATTAATTTGTTTTTCAAATGGCCATTAAAATGTACGTTCAATAGATACAAATGCTTTTTCAACGCCACCTAACACGATAACTATGATTGTAGGTTCAGCTTAGTGGATGACGCCCAAGGACCGTGACTGAAACCATCACAACAACAGCGTATGGTACCAAGATAAAACAATGAATTTGCCTTAATGTGCTATGTCCGTCGTCATTGCTCTGTCATTGATAATAAATACTTATATCAAAATCTACCCTACGAAAATATGCAGTTCAGTTAAACCTTTCCCGAGTAAATGTTTTTAATATAACTTTATTTTACTTGAAAAGATAATCAAAAACAAGGAAATGTAAAATTAAACAAGAACTTCTACAAAGATTTTAGTTTTAGTTGTAGACTGTACAACCAGCGGAACAACAAATTTGTAAATGTCTCACTGCAACAAGAAAACACAGAAATATACTATGAATTTGTTCCCACAACATCATTATTAACTGGATCAGCTTTAATCAGATATTGAATGAGCTTAATACTTCTTTCTGTGTGTCTGCGTTATCAGAAGGAATCTAAGTAATTGTTTCCAGTAAGTTGATGCCATTATTATTTATACATATTCTCTATTGCTAGCTTCATTTAACGTTCTTGTCATATATGGTCATAAGATCCTTACATAATTAGACTGTAAATCATTGCAGAAACGTAAAGCAATCGTTACACTGCGTGGGGTTAACCTTTTACTCCATACCTTCTATCGCATTTAATCATATTGGCAGTGTGGATCCAGATCAACCGGCCGTCTAATATGCATCTACACTGTTCGCTGCTTGGTCAGAAATAACCTAATGAATAAAAACGGCTACATGTCATTGACAAAAACAAATCAAAATCTCTCAAACGACACTATGCAGTCCCATCAAACTTTGCACAAACCAATAATATAAGACTTATATTTAATAGTGTATGATTATTTTACTTACATTAAGAATAGTTAGAACAGTAAAAAATAGTTAGAACTAAAACATCCCTAAATTCTATTTGCATTTTCATAGAAAAAAATGATGCAACACAAAATAACAATTCAAATGCCAACATATGTGAAATGATACCGACAGCGTTATCTAAGGTCCTTGAAATGAACTTTCAATTATGGAGTGAGAAATCAACATTTTTATTTTTTTTTTTTGATCATCCATTTTCGCGACCAGTAAATTGAAGGTTAAATACACTTTTACAAATTAAATACAGAATACAATCTTTCCTATTACAGCCAACTAAAGCAAAAACAAGACGATTCCAGAAAGCTGTAGGTATTCAAAGATGACAACTTTAGAAAAAGTGGGGTATGATTTCAGAAGACACGCAATTTTGATGGCGCACATATCGACAGATCCTTTTTAACGAAGAAATGAATGTTTCTAGAGACTTTTCATCGTTTAAAATGACTTTAATGTGTAATAGGCACAATACATTAATGTCATCAACGAAACTCGGGCTTTATCCTTTTAAGTTTTATTTATTTATAAGATTTTCAAAACCTTGATCTACATATCGCCTTAACATTAAATGACTTTAACCTCATTATTTTCTCGCGTTTAGTTTACAAAACTTTATACAAAACCCAACTTGGAACTATAAAAGTCAACGTTCCAAATGTGTATCTACAATAAGATCTATTTTTGTTGTGTTATGTTGTTCAATGCAGTTCTAGTCCTAAGCTAAGAACAAATTAGATTTATTGAGATTTTACATCTTTCATGTCACAGGGAAATTCTAAACAAAACCTTCTGAATATAGATCTTGTTTACGTAACAGATAACTTCCATTTGTAAATAAGTGTCTCATCGACAGAACAAGGTTTGTGGTTGTTTAAAACACCAAGACTAAGACCTCTAGTTGATTGATTAAATGCAAGACTCTATGTACTATATACTATATAGTTCGCTGAAAACTAATGGCCTGAATGTTTGTTATTATACTCACGGAAAAGACTACTGTGTTAATGAATGATAAAAAATCAATAACAAATATGCATTCATTATAATTTTTTGCGCATGACTTTTTCAAGTTTAGGAATCCTCGTTTTTTATACATTGTATTTGTCTTTATCTTTACGAACGCTGACTGTATGTTTGAAAACAAAAACAATGTTTCGTCGTTTGAAATATTGACTTAAAAAGGAGGAAATATGTTTGTATAGAATATGTATATAATTTTAACGGCAAGCCATACTGGAATATAGCTGCCACAACCATAAATTCGTTTATGAAAACAGTGCAGGGTGTTTCACGCTAAATTCAAATGAGTATAAGCTCGATCAGACGCAAATGGTCGATTGTAATCAACAAACTGCAATAAGATAATATGTTGGAAATCTGACCCAAGTATCGCGCTTAAAAAACTTCAACGCAAAAAAAATCGAGACCAAAACATGAAGATAAAAGCATTTCTATACAATCCACTTTAGCATCGTTATCTTTGCTTTATACTCGTGCATCATTTTCTTTATTTTTAAATTTCGAACACTTTCCAAGTAATTTAATAAGGTGTGTTTAATCACATTATGAATTCGCCAAATCTTCAAATCTTATTAAGAACATGAATGGTGATCGTCTTAAGCCATATTTCAAGCTCTAGATGATTAAATGTAGGTAACTTGGCTGTTACCCTATTGCAAGCAATAGATTATTATGGTAGGATACTTAAATGTTACCTTATTGCAAGATAAATATTACTTAATGTAGGTGACTTGACTGTTACCCTATTGCAAGCAATAGATGATTTTAAGTAGGCAACTGACTGTTACCCTTTTGCAAGCAATAGATGATTAGGGTAGGAGACGGCTGTTACCCTATGGCTAGCAAAAGATGATTAGGGTAGGAGACGGCTGTAACCCTATGGCTAGCAAAAGATGATTAAGGTAGGAGACGGCTGTAACCCTATGGTAAGCAAAAGATCATTAGGGTAGGAGACGGCTGTAACCCTATGGTAAGCAAAAGATGACTAGGGTAGGAGACGGCTGTTACCCTATGGCAAGCAAAAGATTATTAGGGTAGGAGACGGCTGTTACCCTATGGCAAGCAATAGATGATTAGGGTAGGAGACGGCTGTAACCCTATGGCAAGCAAAAGATTATTAGGGTAGGAGACGGCTGTAACCCTATGGCAAGCAAAAGATGATTAGGGTAGGAGATGGCTGTTACCCTATGGCAAGCAAAAATTGATTATGGTAGGAGACGGCTGTTACCCTATGGCAAGCAAAAGATGATGATAGCATCTGGCTTAAGCTATATTTGGCCGTGCATTCATTTCAATCTTATTAAATTACATGGAAAAATAAAGCACAAACTGTAGGACCATATGGATTTGGACAGCGCTGTATAATCACTTTATTTCGCCTGAAATAATTCATTTTAGTATCTTGAACACTGATATATAAATGCACGAATTCATAAGTTGGCAAAATGCACCAGCATTTTAGGCTATCATCAATATCTTCGAAGTGCGCTAATTTGAAACTTGAAAACTGTGTGTATGTTAATCTGCGCTAAAATCTTCCCCGACATATTTTCTAAAATCACAGTAGTCTACGGTGCTATTAAAGGCATAGAAAAATATTGAAAAGTAATTGGGCCCTTGTGATTTTACAAGAAAATGGAAATCGTGTCCTCAATTTCCATTAATGTAGGTAAATGCCTGTTTCTGAATAGATAACGCAGATATCTTGTCCTAGTATCGAAATGAAAACAATCCTTACATGAATTTGTAATTAGAAAAAAAGTCCTCACAGGACTTCAAACCAAAATAATGATATATATGCAGAGGCATGGAGTTCCAGGCTAACTCCTTCATGGTTTTACATAATTGAGTGGGAGTCTTCCTCTAACTTCTTGGAGTTGGCGTTTCCTTTCAGGATTTTCTCAACAACATATAGTAGTTAGATATATTGATATCCTATGCACAAGTAACTTTTACTAATATGATATGCAGTATTGTTAATGGATGACATTACCTTTTCCTGTAAAATTCACTTGTCTTTTTATCTGTTTGAGTTGTATGCTATTCAAAATATATGCTACGTTTTATTCAGAATCGTGTAGGTATTGATAGGGATTATTTTTTAAAGAACTCAACTTTCTAAGAAAAACATCTTTTTTCTTTTGCATTACCCCATCCAGGTAGCGTGTTTGCAATAACTTAATAAATTATCAACACAAAAAATATATAAAGAAATAGACAAGAAGGCATTTTTTAATCAGTCAAGGGTCATGTTAAAACAAATTAAGGAGGACGTAGTTTTGTTGCCCCTACACAATGACATTTTTCCTGTAATAGCGTTTGAAATCGATGGTATGTTGTAATTGTGGAGAGGCTTTTATGTTCCAGAAACAAGAGTTTTCTGAAATTTTGACATTCAAACTTATGATTGTGTGAACATGACCTATTGGGTTGGGCCTTGGTTCTTACATGCCACACTCAATTAAGATGAACATTTTTTGTTGGAAAATGATGCTCATGAAAGCAGAATTTTGAACGTATATTGACATTTACACTTTCAATGTGACCTTGACCTTTGAGGTATAGCCATGTTTCTGGTCCCTTTACAAGCTGTAAAGTAATGCTTTGTGAACTGGATTGTTTCAGGACTTAAACCTTTAACCCTTTCCTGTATAGATTCACCTTTATTGCTAGGGCGAACAGTTTAGATCCAGATCAGCCAGCAATTCCATGCCGTCTGATCAGGATCTAAACTGTTCGCTTTTTTATTCATTAGGTTTATTTTTGACCAAAATGCTACCAGTGCAGATCCTGTTCAGATGGCACGGATATGCCGGCTGATCTGGATCTACACTGGTCGCACATGCGTAAAAATGCAAAAAGGAAAGGGTTAAACACCCATGTTGACCTTGACCTTGAAAGAAGGCTCCTAAGTTTGTAAGTCCACCATATGGTGTAAAACATTTTTGCAACATTGGGTGAAAAGTCCTTATAGAAATTGTTAAGATATGCTCTGGAAAAGATCTTTGAAGGACATGATATGAACCTGATTCAGGAAATAAAATATTTAAACTTGTTCAATTTTCTGTTGAGGGACAGATGGATAGAATTCATCAATCAAACCGAGAACGTTTCTAACTCTATACTTATACATTAGAACACAGTTTGGTTGGAAAGAAATAAAAAATCAAACAGCATTGTAATAATAGCATCAATTAAAACTGGTTTGTAGAATAGTATTCAGTAGAAAAATGGACAGACATTACTTGGTCTTCAAAGCTTGCTGAAGAATGACAAAAGAAACATGTAATTTTTCAAAAACAACATTTTTTAATTTCATACATTTTTCAAGAACAAAAATAAAAAGATTGAACACAATGTGGTAGTCATGATTCAGAAGCACTCACAACACATACTCATAACAGATACCCATAATCCTTAACTCCATGGACATGGCTTTTATCTTATATGTGATCAGTGTAGATCCAGATCTGCTTGCACATCCTTGCAGTCTGATCTGGATCTATCCTATTCACCTTCATACTAACTTGACTTTTTCTGACCAAGAATTGATTAGATCCAGATCAGACTGCACAGATCAGCAAGCTGATCTGTATCTGTGCTAGTGGGTCATGGATTATCAGCCATATCCAAAGGAACAAAGGGATAAACTACTCACTCAATCATTTGTTCATATAACATTTTCAATGCTAATACTAAAAATATTTAATCTATATTGTGTTTAATAATTTCCTTTATCGCTTGTCTCTTAATTTTGCAACATTTTCTATAAAAAGTTAAATCAAAATTTGGATATAATTTCACATAGCTTTAATGTATTTGTATTACATTGAACATGTTGAAATATAACGTGAAATGTTAATAGAATTAACCACACTAAAATTATCCTGTCATTTTGACTTTTAACCTTAAAAAGCACATTTCTATATTCTAACACAAAAGCCAAGATTTTCCTATATGCTAGAAGTTGGAGCTACACTGCTGACTCCCTGTATACAGCAGATATACCACCTTGAATGTCTGGCAAATCATCATAAACCACTCACCTTCTTATAAAACTATTAGTGATGTTATGTTGAATGCTCTACTCCATATATAGGAGTTTTATCGCACATGCAGTGTAGATCCAGATCACCTGGTACATCTGTAACATCTGATCAGGATCTACATTGTTCTCTTCATTGGGCAGAAATAACCTAATGATCCAAAACCAAACAGTGTAAATCCTGATCGGATGTGCTGAATGATCTGGATCTACACTGATTGCCCATAGATAATACAGGGTTTAGAATGAAGTAACGAGTTAAAGCTGTATGAACTAAAATATTACAAATCCTGCGTCCCGCACAATTAATTCTAACCAATCAAAACTCCATTCAGTGATAAATACTACAGTCCAATCACGAAGACTCAAAGTTCTTGGGGTCCGTCCGATTTAATTGAGTCATCACATCTGTCGAGTCATCACATCTGTCAAGTCATCACATCTGTCGATCTGTCGAGTCATCACATCTGTCGAGTCATCACATCTGTCAAGTCATCACATCTGTCGAGTCATCACATCTGTCGAGTCATCACATCTGTCAAGTCATCACATCTCAAGTAATTTCATACATGTGCATGTATGTAAATAACATCCGAGTGGTGCCATAATAGTTTCGCTATATGATTGATTAGATTGAT
The DNA here is from genome assembly GCA_038501625.1 of Corbicula japonica. Taxonomy (NCBI): domain Eukaryota; kingdom Metazoa; phylum Mollusca; class Bivalvia; order Venerida; family Cyrenidae; genus Corbicula; species Corbicula japonica. The sequence continues at coordinate 13,977,981 of JAZAYU010000001.1, forward strand.
TGATCAGGGAATTAATGTAGATATATGTCTATGTCTATTAATTAATTAATGTACATCAGTTTCTATATTCAAATGCACAAACAAACAATAATAAATAGTGGTAACAGGTTCATGTTTTACTAAATTTATTTCAAATTATTGACATGTGGACAATGGCCCAGTTATTGTGTCAAGTCAAAAATATTGCCCGACACATATAGTCATTGCGATGTAAATCAACTCAATTTTTTGACCACGGGACTTTGTTAATATTTCCAGCCATAGAGTTTTTCGACTCGGAGCATATCAAGTCATCGCATCTTTTTTAAATTGAATTTATAAGAAGAATTGACAGGACCAGCTTTTCATGTTGAGTCAGACCAGTTTATCGAGTCATTGCATTTAGAGTTATCGTCACAGTGATTGTACTGTATTATTATTATATATATCTATTATTTGTTTAATAAAAGGTTATTGTTTGGACTTGTATTCACAATAAGAGAATAGCAACTGATTTGATTTAAAGACAGTCCTCAGGGTGGCTATACCATGTGACTTTTAGAATGTCGTGCACACACAAATCACTAGCTTCAAGTAGGTTTTTTGCTTATTTCTCAGTGATTTCTGGATGAAAAAGCATTTTAACAGTGTTCTTTATCTGATCAAAATCGGTCCAGAAATTACTGAGAAATAAGCAAAAAAACTACCGAAGCAAGTGATTTTGTATGTGCACAACATTCTAAAGTCATGTATATAGCCACCCTGGTCCTGGCTTATATGTCTGTTTTTAAGAAACTACTCAAAAAAAAAATTTGCTGAAAAGTTCTTTCATAACAGTTACAGGATTATCTAAAAAAAGGAAACACAATTGTGTTATAAAATGTATGCAAATTGGAAGAAACTAATCTGTGCTGTCTGTTCAGGATCTTCAATGTTTGCTTTAGGATCATTTGGTTATTTCTGACCAAGATGTGACCAGTGCAGATCCTGATCAGACATCACAGATGTACTGGCTGATCTGGATCTTTACTGGTAGCATAGGTGATAAAATGCATAAATAAGGTAAATCATATTAACAACATTCAGTCAGAGTGGAGACTATGACAGATGACAACAACAACAGATGCCTAAGATGCTACAACATAAGCTCTTCTGTCTCAAAATGACAAGCTTGAATAGAGGCATATCACGAGAAGTAGTGTTTACAAGGTTTTAGAAACCTTTAGTTTTGCTTATTAAGAAAAGAACCCAAAACTGCCATTTGTTTTATATCTAACATTCTTTTCAGGTTACCATTGTAAAAGCATAGCAACTTAAACTACAAAAAATATATAACAAGCAATTTTAGTCCACCATTCAAAATGACATCATCAAATGAATGAAGACAACACCCCGGAACTTTTCTAATGACTTGGCGACATATGATATCACTGATGTCAAAGGCTGGATTCCTTCACATAGGCAGTGTCCGGGAACAATTCATTTACATGTTCAGACAGATACCTGAAACAAAAAAAATTCCCAATTGTTTTCTGGTGTGGATATGCAGATCTACACTGGGCACACAATTGTTAAAACGTGTATATAACATAAAGGGCTAAAGTGTGAAAAGGTTACATGTATTTTTTAAGTCAAACATTGTTCGACACATGCAATGAATTTAATGAAGAGCTCTTCACCTACAACTAGTCTCAATAATAAAGGCAATCATCTGAGAACTTGTTTTACAACTGATGTTTAAAGTTTAAAAAAATTCATTTAATGAATGTGTTGGAATAAACATGGAACACTGCAGTGTAAGAACTATCACGGCAGCTAAGGTAACTAAGGTATACATACTGTAAAAACTGGTGGAGGAGTTTTTTGAGAACTCCAAGTCTATCTTCATCCAAGTCCATCTGAGACAACAGGCTGGGCAACTTCACTAAAAGAAACAAGAAAATCAGGTTATCTAAAAGGTTTTAATATCTTTATTTCTCTTTTAAAAGAACATACACAAAATACTTGAAAAGCATGTACCTATGCATACATATATGTATATAATAAACTTAGTTCTAAAGGATCCACTACACTCCTCCTTGTTTGTTCATTGATAAAAAAAGAAAATTATTGAAATCTCAATAACAGCATAATGCTGTTCAATGAAACTTTGCAAACATGCAGATGGTGTGGATATGCAACAAACAATATGCCATTATTGAAATTTTTATAAATTTCTTTTTTATCAATTTAAGTGCAAGGAGGAGTGCAGTGATCCTTAAACAGATAATAAATGTTTAAAACATGTTTACTTTTTACAAAATATAGCAGTCAAAGGGAGGTTACCCATTATTACTGTATATTGGCTTCTTAATTTTAGTTAGGTAAACTAAACAACATACTTCTGACAAAAAGCTATATCAATTAAAGTTTAAGAAAGCATAATTTAACAAATGTCTCCCCTAAAAAAAGTAAATTTAAGATAAAACTAGAATGTGTTCTCTTACAATGATTCACCCCTGCTTCAACAAAGTTTGTAATAACAAAGGGCCATAACTCTGGTAAAAATGGACACATGAAAAAATTCTTTCTTTACGATCATCTACACATCCTGCTTGAACATCTGTGCAAGTTTGAAAGAAATCCATCTGGTAGTTTAGGAGGATTTGATGCCACAAGATTTGGGGACATACAGTCAACCCTGTGTATAAAGACAACTCAGGAGAAGACCCAAAAGTGGTCTCTAAAGGCAGGTGGTCTTTGTTCACACATAAAATGTGGTCTTTATCCACATGTGGTCTTGGTTTACAGGTGGTCTTTAGCACAAGTTTGACTGCACAGACGGACGGACGAGTACTTGATTAGTTTTCATTACGTTATTTCTGACCAAAAAGTGAACAGTGCAGATCCTGATCAGACCATACAAATGTGTCGACAGATCTGGATCTGCACTGTGGGATAACATGCATATATAATAATACAGAGTAAAAGGTTGAAGTAATAAAAAACCAAGAGGAATAATGTAAAAGTGACAGAAATAAAGCTACTTGTTCATTTTCAAGAAGAATCAATTAATGAAAGGTGATCCCCTATCCCAAATACATGTAATTCACTTATTTAGTCAGTGAAAAAATATGTGCCAATATGTGACATGAAAAGAATCTAAAACCCGAACCAAGTTTTAAATTTACAGCTCAATTGATTATCATAACAAGTTTAACCCTTTCTTGTATAGAAAAAAGCTACAAGGCAAAAAATGCATATATATATAGAAATATATATACGCATTTTTACGCGTGTGTGATCAGTGTAGATCCAGATCAGCTGGCACATCCGTGCCGTCTGATCAGGATCTAAACTGTTCGCTATTAGATTAATTAGGTTATTTCTGACCAAAATGCGTCCAGTTTAGATCCTGATCAGATGGCACGGATGTGCCAGCTGATCTGGATCTACACTGATCACACACGCGTAAAAATGCGTATATTATCAAGGAAAGGGTTAAAAAGGGATTTGTACAATTACAAAGATTTAGACAGTGATAGGAACCATGCAAGCAAAGTGATTATGGCATAACTGTGAATTACCAGCTTCCTTACAAGGGAAGTGCTGTAGCCAACAGTACAAAGAGTCTTAGAATGAAAACTGTTTGTAAGTAACTTATAAATTTTGACTATCACATAAATGGGTCAAAATCTCACCTACAATATCACAAAGTATCACTAAGTGACAGACAGAACTAAGTATACACTTTTAATTTAAACAAGATTGTACTGTGGCTGTTCTGTTGTCAGAGTTAGTCACATGATAATTCATTGATTCAGATTTGTTTGAAAAAGCATATTCACCTATTTACCAACCCCTAACCCACCCCAAAACACTACAACAACAACTTCAGTTTATGTATGCTGAAACGTGCCCTTTTGCTAGCCAAAAACATGTATTTTCCCCTGCCCCTTTATGACCCTTTATGACAGCACCCTGCCCTTTTTTCACAGCACCATGCCCTTTTTTAATCCTGGATACAACACTAAAACAGAAAGCATTCCTGCAAAGTGGTGTTGCAAAAGCTAAAAAAGTTAGAATTCACTGGAAACCAAGCAAGTAAAACTTTTTGCCACAGCTAAAACTTGCCAAACCATCTTAAAATACAATGGAAACAAACAAGCAAACTGTGGTTACCAAAACTACACCTTACCAATGTTATAATACAATGACAACCATAAAAGTGTTGTTGCTATATAACTACAACATACCATCATAACTTCAACTTACCAAACAGCCTTAGAAGATGAAAGGATCCATACAACATACATGGTGGGGTGGGTAACTTGTTGAGAGCTTCTGGTGGTGCCAGCTGCCATTGTAAGATATTGGCCAGAATTTCTTCTCTACCATTGTCTCCCATACTGTCTGTTGAACTGGATGCTCCCTTTTCTGGAACTTTATTTGTTCCATTTGACCTTGAAAGCAACACATTACATGGTATTAACAATGGTGGGGGACGTTCAGGTTTTTCGCTCTTTACTGCAGGTTTAACTGGCTCTGACATTATAGTGTCTGGTTTAGAATGTTCACTGTCGCTTGAATCTTCACTAGATTTCCGAAAACTCCTTAAAGCTCTGCAACGGAAAGTTTTTTCCTGTCGGTCTGAAGACCTCCGTTTTTTAACCTGTTTAGCAAGTTCGCTTTTATCTGGTTTGACGTCCACATGACTTTCAGATTTTCCTGCTTTTTCCAATGGGTCCAACTCAGATTTTTTTGTTGACTCGGTCCCACGACTGCGTGTTACTCTAGTTGGTGTCTGCATGCCTTGATTGAAAGTCACTTCATCTTCTCCAACTACATTTGGTGAGAGCTTGGGTAGTTTCGGCCAAGGTTCTTCTGTGGGATGACAGTTTTGTTCTGATGACCTTGACCTTGGTGACCTTAGCAACGGTGAATCTTCAGCTGGTCTGAAACAGGAAAAATACAGTTCTGTCATTCCTAACAGAATATAAATTGTTAGCAAATAAAAGAAAGAAATTTTTCAAACTGGGATGAATTCAGGATGTATTTTAAGTTTATATGTATGAGATTTTAAACAGCAACCAATAGTAAACTGATTCCTTGGATGAAGCTAATGGCAATAAACTGTCGCTTAACCCTTTAGTCCATAATATAAAAGAGTTTATTGTTCATGCAAACAGTGCATATCCAGAACAGCTAGCACTCTACATGGTAGACACTGTGTGCTAACGGTTCCAGGGTTCATACAGATTTTGATTACCAAAATTACATGATTTTTCCATGATTCCTCTCAGTTTTCCATGATACAAGAAACACATACAGAACTTTACTTTGACTCATTTTGGATTGCTTTTTGTCGATAATTTTATGTTTGAAATTCAAAACACCGCATCACAGCAGACAACGGCAGAATAACCGGAAACGGTGTAGTAGTAAAATTCTCATTTTCGTACCCAAGCATGATTCGTACCCAGGCGCGATTTGTACCCAGCATTTAAAGTTGTGATTTATGTTTGAATTTATGTTTTTCATTCATTTTTTATGGGTTGAAATCAAAATAGACATAACAAGAGCTGTCACTGGAATTGACATATGCCCCCGAAATGCAGCTTGAAATCAAATAGGTATACATATGTAATAAATAAACATATGTAATGAAAAATATGCTTGTGGAAGACGAAGCATACTGCATGCATATAATGTGAAAGATGAAAGGATCATAATTATGTTTCAAGTCTGTAGTAAATATATAGTTAAATAAAGTTAAATATTAATATGAACAAGAGGTCCATGATGGCCCTTTATCACTCACCTGAGTGCAACGTCTCGATATGGTGAACATTTACATCAAGTTATTTTAAAATCCAATAAGAAACAACAAATCTACAGCTTGGAAAAGAAAATGCTATGTTTCGTAACAGTGACCTTGACCTTTGACCTACAGGCATGGGTATTGTAAGCAACACATCCCTTTGTCATGGTGAATATTTTTGTAAAGTTATTTTGAAATCACTTCATTCATTAGGAATTAACAGCCAAGACAAGAAAATGTTATTTTTAGTAACAGTGACCTTGACCTTGGACCAACAGGCATGGGTATTGTACGCGAAAGTACACCTTGTCATGGTAAACATTTGAGCCAAGTTATTTTAAAATCCAATGAGAAATAACAAATTTACAGCATGGACAAGATTTTTCTATTTATAGTAACAGTGACCTAGTTTTTGAACCCAGGTGACCCATATTCAAACTCAACCAATTAATAACTGGGACATATGTCCTGACCAAGTTTCTTTACAATCTGAGAGTAAAATTGTGACCACTATAGTGTAAACAAGAAAATTCTATTTTTAGTAACAGTGATCTAGTTTTTGGACCCAGATGACCCATATTCGAACTTGTTTGACAAATCATTAGGACAAACATCCTGAAGAAGTTTCATGACAATCGGAGCAAAAATGTGACCTCTAGAGTGTTAACACGAAAATTCTATTTTAAGTAACAGTGACCTAGTTTTGGGACCCAGATGACCCATATTCAAACTCGTCCGAGAAATCATTGGGACAAACATCCTGACCAAGTGTCATGACAATCAGAACAAAAATGTGACCGCTAGAGTGTTAACAAGAAAATTCTATTTATAGTAACAGTTACCTAGTTTTTGGACCCAGGTGACCCATATTCAAACTCGGCCTAGAAATAAATGGGACAAATATCCTGACCAAGTTTCATGATAATTGGAGCAAAAATGTGACTGCTAGAGTGTTAACAAAAAAATTCTATTTATAGTAACAGTGACCTAGTTTTTGGGATCAGGTGACCCATATTCATACTCGGCCTAGAAATAAATGGGACAAATATCCTGACCAAGTTTCATGATAATTCGAGCAAAAATGTGACCGCTAGAGTTTTAACAAGAAAATTCTATTTATAGTAACAGTGACCTAGTTTTTGGACCAGGATGAACCTTATTTGAACTCGTCCGAGAATTCATTGGGACAAACATCCAGACCAAGTTTCATGACAATCGGAGCAAAAATGTGACCGCTAGAGTGTTTACAAGAAAATTCTATTTTTAGTAACAGTGACCTAGTTTTTGGACCCTGATGACCCATATTAAAACTCGTCCAAGAAATCATTGGGACAAACATCCTGACCAAATTTCATGACAATCGGACAAAAAAATGTTACCTCTATTGCGTTAACAAAATTTACCTTAGGGTTAGGGTTAGGGTTTAGGGTTAGGGTTAGGGTTAGGTAAAAAGGCCCATAACTCAGCCAAAAATAATCCGATCAGAAATTCCTTTGGATATGCATAACAAGTCTTGGTGACAAACACTCCTGTGAAGTTTCAATGAAATCCCTCAAGCGATTTCAGTTTACGTTAGGGTTAGGGTTAGGGTTTAGGGTTAGGGTTAGGGTTTAGGGTTAGGGTTAGGTAAAAAGGTCCATAACTCGGCCAAAAATAATCCGATCAGAAATTCCTTCGGATATGCACATCTATGCTTGGTGACAAACACTCCTGTGAAGTTTCAATGAAATCCCTCAAGCGGTTTGGGAGAAGAAGCGAGGACAAGATTTTGCTTCAAAGGGCACTAACTCAGCCAAAAATAATCGGAGCAGAAATTCCTGATAATATGCACAACTAGGCTTGGTGACAAACATTCCTGTGAAGTTTCAAAGAAATCCCTCAAGCGGTTTCAGAGGAGAAGCGAGGACAAGATTATTTCGGACGGACGGACGGACGGACGGAAGGACGGACGGTCCGATTACTATATGCCTCCCTTCGGGGGCATAAAAATGTTTTTCCATTACACATACAACTTTTTGCATAATGTTTTCTTATTTTCCATGATTTTTCCATGACATTTTCCCTAAAATCGAAATTCCATGATTTTTCCAGTTTGCACGAACCCTGTAACCCCAAAGATAGCTTAAGAAATACCAATAACTGATTTATGTCTCTTTTTAAGCTTTAGTACCATGCAAAATCTTTGAAAGGAACAACTCATAAAACTGAATTTCAATGTACATATAAAGTTCAGATATCAACACAACTGTAATGCTGCTATAACCCATTTACTCCTGATCAGGATCTGCTTTCGATTCATTAGGAACTCAAGGATTAAGAACTATGACAGACAGCCACATGAAAATGCCAGGTACATGTACTCTTAATACCATACATATGTTTAAGTTTCAAGTCATTACAATAATTTATGCCACAAATTTTTTGATACAGATCCACCAACTGACAAACTAGATCATGAATCCAAACTTGTTTGGAGGTCATACAAGGATTATTTATACAAGTTTGCAAATCCATGAATTTCACTTGTCTTGACCTCATACTTTGCAATAGAAAGTCTTTTCTTTAGTTACAACTATCAGAAAAAATAACAATCATAATTATGCCCCAAATTTATGGCTGTATTTTTTTTTAATTTTGTAAATTTCAAATTTGTAAACAATGATAAACTAAACTTTAAAATACTTCATGTAATGTAATTAACCATTGACTCCATAAATACACATTTTATCACACATGTGACCAGTGTAGATCCAGGTATGTCAGCACATCTGTGCTGTCTGATCAGGATCTGCACTGTTCCCATCTTGGCCAGAAATAGCCTAGTAAATCAAAAAGCGGATGTGCTGGCTGATCTGGATCTACACTGTTAGCCCATGTGATAAAAACTTTTATTATATACCCATTAATGATTTTAGCATAGTGCATCGTTAATCCGAAAAATTGATACAACTCGTCAGATTAAAAATTCCGTATCAAACAATGTCCAGAGTCCCGTGTTCTATGTGACGTCTTAAACTACGTCACACTAGGTTGTTGTAATTTTCCGGCACATAATAAACTCCAAAATAGGAAATTTCCGTTGCAGTTTTACAAATGTTACAGTATTTTTACGCCATTTATAAATTTTCTATTACACCATTCATAAATTTTCTATGTCATTCATTCATAAATTTACTATCCCGTTACTATTTTTATTTCTGCTATTATGTAAACCATGTTTTTGACTAATGTTTTGTTGTTTAGTTTATTTAAATTTGATTTGAGTGAGAAGGGTATATAATAAAAGGAACATTTAATTTATGACAGTATGCATTATGTAGGTTTGTATTATTTCTTGTTGCGTATGTAACCACATCACGCTCGACCTTCGGTCTCGCGCGATATTGTTTACATACCCAACTTGAAAAATAGGAACCTACAGAAAGCATACTGTTATAATATTCCATATATATATGGAGTAAAGGATTAAAATTGTTCTTACATTTTCTGTTTGGCAGGTGACTTGCACTTGTAGACATTCATCAACTTATTGTGCTGTTCTCTCTCTGGCTCATACAGAAGCAGGACGGGTAAAATAAAGTCAAAACTAATCCTTAATCCATCCACAAACTCCTGGCACATAGGCAGTCTGAAACAGAAAACATGGCTAGGTTCAACCTTTATCTTCCTGAAACAGATGGGATATTTTACTGTATATCTAAACCAACATGCACATCTATCCTGTATGCTCAGTGGAAAAGGCTTTCAACAACAAGAGCTGTCACTTGAAATTGACATATGCCCCCGAAATGCAGCTTTGAAATCGAATTGGTATACATATGTAGTAAAAATATGCCTGTGGAAGAGATGAAGCATACTGCATGCATATAATGCGAAAGATGGAAAGGATCATTTTAACCAAGTTTAAAGAGGATGCCACCAAAATTAAGACCACTAGAGTGTGAATAAGCTTTTTCTTTATAATTTGACCTAGTGACCTAGTTTTCAAGGTCACGTGACCCAGTTACGAACATGACCTAGATATCATTGAGATAAACATTCTAACCAAGTTTGAAGAAGATCGGACAAAATTAAGACTGCTAGAGTACAGAGAAGCTTTTTCAATAATTTGACCTTGTGACCTAGTTTTCAAGGTCACATGACCCACTTTCGAACTTGACCTAGATAACATTGAGATAAACATTTTAACCAAGTTTGAAGAAGATCGCACCAAAATTAAGACCGCTAGAGTGCTTACAAGCTTTTTCTATAATTTAACCTAGTGACCTAGATTTCAAGGTCACATGACCCAGTTTCAAACTTGAACTAGATATCACTGAGATAAACATTTTGACCAAGTTTAAAGAGGATGCCACCAAAATTAAGACCGCTATAGTGCAAATAAGCTTTTTCTTTAATTTGACCCAGTGACCTAGTTTTAAGGGTCACATGAACCTGTTACAAATTTGACCTACATATCATGGAGATAGACATTCTGACCAAGTTTGAAGAAGATCAGTCTAAAATAAAGACCACTAAAGTGTGAATAAGCTTTTTCTTTAATTTGACCTAGTGACCTAGTTTTCAAGGTCACGTGACCCAGTTACGAACATGACCTAGATATCATTGAGATAAACATTCATACCAAGTTTGAAGAAGATCGGACAAAATTAAGACTGTTAACAGTACAGAGAAGCTTTTTTCAATAATTTGACCTGGTGACCTAGTTTTCAAGGTCACATCACCCACTTTCGAACTTAACCAGGATATCATTGAGATAAACATTTTTTACCAAGTTTGAAGAAGATCGCACCAAAATTTAGACCGCTAGAGTGCAGACAAGCTTTTTCTATAATTTAACCTAGTGACCTAGATTTCAAGGTCACATGACCCAGTTTCAAACTTGAATTAGATATCACTGAGATAAACATTTTGACCAAGTTTAAAGAGGATGCCACCAAAATTAAGACCGCTATAGTGCAAATAAGCTTTTTCTTTAATTTGACCTAGTGACCTAGTTTTAAGGGTCACATGACCCTGTTATAAATATGACCTACGTATCATAGAGATAGACATTCTGACCAAGTTTGAAGAAGATCGGACCAAATTAAGACTGCTACAGTGCGAATAAGCTTTTTCTTTTATTTGACCTGGTGACCTAGTTTTCAAGGTCACGTGACCCAGTTACAAACATGACCTAGATATTATTGAGATTAACATTCTGACCAAGTGTGAAGAAGATCTGATGAAAATTAAGACTGCTAGAGTGAGGACAAGCTTTTTCTATAATTTGACCTAGTTACCTAGATTTCAAGGTCACATAACCCAGTTTCAAACTTGATCTAGATATTATTGAGATAAACATTCCGACCAAGTTTGAAGACGATCCCACTAAAATTAAGACAGCTAGAGTGCAGACAAGCTTTTTCTATAATTTGACCTAGTTTTAAGGGTCACATGACCCAGTTACAAACAGTACCTAGATATAATTGAGATAAACACTCTGACCAAGTTTAAAGAAGATCGCACCAAAATTAGGACCGCTAGAGTGCAGACAAGCTTTTTTTATAATTTGATCTTGTGACCTAGTTTTCAAGGTCACATGACCCACTTTCGAACTTGACCTAGATATCATTGAGATAAACATTCTGACCAAGTTTCAAGAAGATTGGATAAAAATTAAGACCGCTAGTGTGTGGACAACAAGTTAGGGTTAGGGTTTAGGGTTAGGGTTAGATAAAGACCTTAGGTTTAGGGTTAGGGTTAAAGACCTTAGGGTTAGGGTTTGGGTTAAGTGAAAAAGCCCATAACTCGGCCAAAAATAAGCAGTTTTGAAGATAAAGCATGGACAAGATTTTAATATAGAAGTTAGGGTTAGGGTTAGTTAAATACCTTATAGTTTGGGTTTAGGGTTTAGCAGGGGGTAGGAGGTGGCACTGCATCCGAAGATAGTTAAGCGAGGAAAATGTTGCATCGGGATAAAAATGGCGGTTTAGTGGGCATTTTTTAAATAAAACGGAATTATCAAATGTGAGGTAAGTGCCTTCATACTATATTTAATTTAAAGTCCACCTGTGCATTCTGCGACCTGATGCCTAAGGTACCCTCGACACTTTGTTTCAGGAAAACAGATTTTGTAACAAAAAAGTTATTGAAGGTTTTATACAGTAAAGGAAATGTAAACACACCAAAAATATGGTATTTTAGGCTGATCTTCAGACATCTGGGCATATTGGGTTTTAGCATTTTATCAAGTCAAAATAACATATTCTTTTTTCTTCTTGGCTCGTCCACAATAAGCAACCCCCCAACGCTCGAAAGAAAACAGGACATGTCATTTTCTGGCATTCGAGGATTGGGACAATCACTTTTTGGCATTACCTGGATATCTTTACTGAACTGGTTTCTCATAAAGCACTTGCTTATTTACAGATTTTATTAGGGAGTAGGTTCATTTTCTTGTTTATGTTTGTTATATAATAACGATCTGAATATTAGCAGATTAAGTTGGAATATCATTTATGATGTATAAGGCATAATTAAATACGACAATATATTCAGTTTCCTATAAATGAACAACACCATCGAGCACGCGCAAAATGACACCGTGGTAGAATTATATTTTGTAAAGTATAGGTATTCAGTTATGAAACTTTCTTTTAAAAGCATTTGCATGTTATATAAGTGACCTATTGCCATTCGAAATGCAGTTATTATTTGGAGTGCAAACATGTTAAGCAATCTGAAGAATCAATGCTAACTAAACCTCAAGGTTCGCGAGTGCAGGTGCCTCCATTTTCAGAATAATTTAATCGTCAGCATCTTTAAGCAACACTCATGTGACAAAATCACAGACTTTAAGTTAGCCATTTACGATTTGCATATCATATTTGCGTTATTAAATATAGAACACTTGGAAGTTCCAATGTAGCATTTTAGCCACCTGGCTTAGTATGATTAAACTTGAACATCTATATAATTTTGCCCAGTATACCGGCGTGTAATATCCTCCCTCGAAATTTTCAGCATTGTACCGCTTTTGGAAAAGCACACGTAGTTTGAAGTTTTACTTTAGCAGTTATTTTGATATGTGTTTTGATCGACAAATTTGTTATAATTTGGCCTTACTCCACGCTATCTCAAAATGACTTTTTTCTTCGCATTGCGGCCAGACATGCATTTTTATCTATCAATTATTTACACAGTTACCTCCCCTTTTCATATTTGCTATTGTCTCTTCAAAAAAGCCAATCGTAAGCAAACTTAATTATTAAACATTAATAATGCTATAACTAGTTATAATCCCATGTCATATTATGATCATTTTGTACACTTTACTAAAGCCAAACATCAGCACCCCGAAAATATCTCACTAAAAATCTCTAACTTATGAAAAAAACATATTTGTAACCATGCGCACATGCTAATTTTTTTAAATGTATTTTTTTTTTAATGAAAACACATTCAGTAAACATATCCATAACAATAAATAATAGGGATGGGAACGAGTAGCAAAATAGGTACTCATGTACTCGGAACTTGTTCCGATCGAGTACTCGAGTACTCGAAACCTTTCCCAAACGTAATAGGAAATATCAGCTTCCGTAAGCTTTAACGATAGTACGGGTATGATCATGCCAGACTGCCTGTCATTATCGATAACTCAAGAAGATACACAACACATTTAAAGGAAACAAAAATACCTTAATGATATTTACATTTCGATTATCAACACGTTGAAAACATTTTATTAACAATCATTAATTAGCCCGTGTCAGAAACTAGAACATCACCGTAAAATGTACACATCGTGAAAATAGTGTATGTTCTCCAATCAGATTTTATTTCAGTTTTGCAAAAATTGTAAGTTTATTTCAAATTACAATCAACCATCGCATTTGAATTTAATTACTCAATAAACAAAATCAAAAAGAACGCCGATGAGAGAAGTGTCATGCTTAAAATATTTAGGTGCTAATTTTCATGATTGCAAATTGTCTGTGTTACATGTTCTCTGTGTACTGCATCAAACAATAACGTCAATTAGGCGCCAATTTTCGGATATTTGTGCCCCTAAATGTCATCTTGTTTATTCGAAACCAGGTGCGAGGTGTTGACAATTAACTGTCAGTTGGCGATTTGTAAGATTCCATAAAGACAACTTTGTAAAAAATTGATTGATTTTTTATTTACATTTTGAATCGGGTACTTCGATACTTTATGAACTACTCAGGTACTCGGACATTAATCGAGTACCCGAGTACTCGATTACTCGTTCCCATCCCTAATAAATAATCATATTCTTTAATCAGATCTGTGAATAACCAAGTGCTTTATGAGAAACCAGTTCAGTAAAGATATCCAGGTAATGCAAAAAAGTGAATGTCCCAATCCTCGAATGCCCGAAAATGGCATGTCCTGTTTTCTTATGAGCGTTTGGGGTTGCTTATTGTGGACGAGCCAAGAAGAAAAAAGAATGTGTTATTTTGACTTGATAAAATACTAAAACCCAATATGGAAGTGCCCAGATGTCTGAAGATCAGCCTAAAATACCATATTTTGGCGTGTTTACATTACCTTTACTGTACAAAACCTTCAATAACGTTTTTGTTACAAAACCTGCATTCCTGAAACAAAGTGTCGAGGGTACCTTAGGCATCTGGTCGCAGAATGCACAGGTGGACTTTAAATTAAATATAGTATGAAGGCACTTACGTCGCAAAATAAATCTGTTTTATTTAAACTAGATGGGTGTTCAGTTGAACACTTGTGTCGCCCTCTGGTGCTGTCGGAATAAAAATGCAAGTACAGAAAGGGGCATTACTCCAACAAATGTGACCTTGACCTTAAGAATATAGTATCGTCATGCGCGTATTGTCATAGGGAATATAATTTGAAAGTTTGATGAAGAAATATTAATAAATGGCAAAGTTATAGCCAATGTTAAGTTTTCATATAAAGGGGAATAACTCCATCAAGTGTGACCTTGACCTAAAGAATGTGGTATTATCAGGAGCGTGTTGTTAAAAGGAATATAATTTGAAAGTTTGATGAAGAAATATTAAGAAATGGCAAAGTTATAGCCAATGTTAAGTTTTCGTAAAAAGGGAAATAACTCCATCAAATGTGACCTTGACCTAAAGAATGTGGTATCATCACGAGCGTGTTGTCATAAGGAATATAATTTAAAAGTTTCATGAAGAAATATTAATAATTGGCAAAGTTATTGCCAACGTTAAGTTTTCGTGTCTAAATATAAGTACAAAAAGGGGCATAACTCCATCAAATGTGACCTTGACCTTGAGAATTTGGTATCATCTCGAGCGTGTTGTCATAAGCAATATAATTTAAAAGTTTCATGAAGAAATATTAAGAATTGGCAAAGTTATTGCCAACGTTAAGTTTTCGTGTCTAAATATA
Source organism: Corbicula japonica (assembly GCA_038501625.1). NCBI lineage: Eukaryota > Metazoa > Mollusca > Bivalvia > Venerida > Cyrenidae > Corbicula > Corbicula japonica. Next base: position 13,993,159 of record JAZAYU010000001.1, read on the forward strand.
AGTACAAAAAGGGGCATAACTCCATCAAATGTGACCTTGACCTTGAGAATTTGGTATCACCTCAAGCGTGTTGTCATAAGCAATATAATTTGAAAGTTTGATGAAGAAATATTAAGAAATGGCAAAGTTATAGCCAACGTTATGTTTTTGTGACGGACGGACCGACGGACTGACGGACGGACAAAGCGGTCCCTATGTATCGCCATTTCTTAGAAAGGGTGACACAAAAATGCCCACTTAACCGCCATTTTTATCCCAATGAAACATTTTCCTCACTTAACTATCTTCGGATGCAGTGCCACGTCCTACCCCCTGGTTTAGGGTTAGGGTTAAAGACTTAGGGTTAGGGTTAAGTGAAAAAGCCCATAACTCGGCCAAAACTAAGTAGTTTTGAAGATAAAGCATGAACAATATTTAAATATAGAAGTTAGGGTTAGTTAAATACCTTAGGGTTAGGGTTAAGGGTTAGGGGTTAGGTGAAAAAGTCCATAACTTGACCAAAAATAATCCGACCAGAAATTCCCGACGATAGGCACAACTAGGTTTGCTGACAAACACTCCTGTGAAGTTTCAATGAAATCCCTCAAGTGGTTTGGGAGAAAAAGCGAGGACAAGATTTTGCTAAAAAGGCCCGTAACTCAGCCAAAAAAAATCTGAGCAGAAATTCCCGACGATATGCACAACTGGGCTTGGTGACAAACACTCCTATGAAATTTCAAAGAAATCCCTCAAGCGGTTTCGGAGAAGAAGAGAGGACAAGATTATTTCGGACGGACGGACAGTGCGATTACTATATGCCTCCCTTCGGGAGCAAAAAAAAGGTTGATATTGATTTTGATGGTAATTTTTCAAAAAAACACCAAAATTCGAAAAGAAATTTTCATATATTAACATACACATTATGAAAATTTGATTTTTTTTGTAAGTGATCAGTATTTCCCTGTAACACATCAGAAATAACATGACATTAACATAATATGTGTATTGTACGTCACTCGCATGAAATAGGGTGTAATGTTTGAAAACAGCATTTCTTTATAAAGTCTTGGTTTTATAATCTCCTAAATTCATTTTTAAAGACAATTCTATAGTTCATGATGGTTAAAAATGTGTGGATTGGTCTTCCCACAAAACAAATACCCCACAAATATTACTGAATTCACATTAACCTATGACTATGAACAATGAAATAACTGACTTAAATATGAAATATGTCACATTTTAACATTGAGTTTAAGATGTGTACTTACATTCTCTCAATGGCGATCTTGGGTGAGTTGTGGCATAGAGGAGAGCGATCATAGTTAGGACTCCAGAAATCCATCATGAATGACTTGACAAAACTCTCCAGTACAGTCACTACGTTCACTTCTGCCGGCAGTCGCACCAACTACAATCAATCTTTGTTCATCAATAGTGCCAAACTTTGTAACTCTTCATGATTAAATGGTGACTATGATCTATACAACTGATGTAGACCCAGATCAGCCTGTGCAGCAGTAAAGTCTGATCAGGGTCTACACTGTTCACCATTTAGTCAGAGAAGCAGTTTAAATCCATCTAGATAACATTTCAGATCCTTTATGGACTGTTTGTCAACAATTAGGTAAGAGTTCATAGTCAAAAAGCCTTGATTTCTCAGAGTGTGTCACAAATTTAAAACTAGAATGTTGTGTTCCGCGGAACACATGTGTCGCCTGCATGGAAAACGTTGAAATGTGGGCCTATGTTTAATCATATATAATAAAAATATTTTATTGAAGTTGATTTCAATACTACACAACAGAACACATGTGTCATGTAAATTGCATTTAAAAGGGGAATAACTAAAATAATGGTGAAACCCGAGTAATCATTTTCAAAAATTGGTTTGTAAATTAATGCAGATGAGTTATTCAAAGTATTAAGTGAATTAATTGAACAAGTAATTTCCATTTTACAGGCAACACTAAGTTGCATGTTAAAGTTGCATTTGAAAGGGATATCACTCATAAAATATTGAAACTTGACTTATCATTCTTGTCGTCACAGATGGCATTGTTCATGCTGATAATATATTCCAAGTATGAAGTGAATAGAACAAGTACTTTCAAAGTTATTGGCAACATTAAGTTTCAGGTTTAAGTTGCATTTGAAAGGGGCATAACTCAAAATATATTGAAACTGGAGTTATCATTCTTGTCCTCACTGATGGCATTGTTCATTCTGGTGAAATTTTCCAAGTATGAAGTGAATATGACAAGTACTTTCAAAGTTTAAAGTCAACATTAAGTTTCATGTTAAAGTTGCATTTGAAAGGGGCATAACTCAAAAAAATTTTGAAATTGGTCTTATCATTCTTGTCGTCACAGATGGCATTGTTAGTGCTGATGATATATTCCAAGTATGAAGTGAATAGGACAAGTACTTTCAAAGTTATAGGCAACATTAAGTTTCAGGTTAAGTTGCATTTGAAAGGGGCATAACTCAAAAAATATTGAAACTGGAGTTATCATTCTTGTCGTCACAGATGGCATTGTTCCTGCTAATGATATTTTCCAAGTATGAAGTGAATAGGACAAGTACTTTCAAAGTTATAGGCAACATTAAGTTTCAGGTTAAGTTGCATTTGAAAGGGGCATAACTCAAAAAATATTGAAACTGGAGTTATCATTCTTGTCGTCACAGATGGCATTGTTCCTGCTGATGATATATTCCAAGTATGAAGTGAATAGGACAAGTACTTTCAAAGTTATAGGCAACATTAAGTTTCAGGTTAAAGTTGCATTTGAAAGGGGCATAACTCAAAAAATATTGAAACTGGAGTTATCATTCTTGTCGTCACAGATGGCATTGTTCCTGCTGATGATATATTCCAAGTATGAAGTGAATAGGACAAGTACTTTCAAAGTTATAGGCAACATTAAGTTTCAGGTTAAAGTTGGGGGACTACCGGACGCCGCCAACGACGACGACGACGCCGACACCGCCGGACAATAGGATCCCTATGTGTCTACCTGCTATCGCAGGCGACACGAAAATGCAATAGCTGTAATGTTCACTCAACAAATTTATTAAAGGGCCAACTGTAAAATTACATATTTCTAAAAGTATGTGTCCATGTAATGAGTGTTTGAATCAAATCTTGAATCTTTTAAATCAAAGTTACAGTTCTAATTGAAGTAAACACATTTCAAAAAATCTTTGGGTGCAGCTGGGTAAGATTTTGTGTAACTCGTAATTATTTTATAGAGTACATACATGTTTTACCTAGTACTGTTGTATATTTAACCCTTTCCTGTATAGATACACCTTTATTGCTAAGGCGAACAGTTTAGATCCAGATCAGCCAGCACATCCGTGCCATCTGATCAGGATCTAAACTGTTTGCTTTTTGATTCATTAGGTTATTTCTGACCAAAATGCAACCAGTGCAGATCCTGATCAGATGGCACAGATGTGCCGGCTGATCAGGATCTACACTGGTCTCACATGCGTAAAAATGTGTATATATCAAGGAAAGGGTTAATTGTTTACTGGTTAATTTTTTTATTTACATGTTTACAAGTCTTCATACTTTCAAGATCTATTTCATAATCTGACCGCTTTCAACAAAGCTTCCAAATCCAAGCCTGTCAGTCCCCTACCAAAAACTACTAACTCACTTTTGTCAATTAACAGACTGGTTCAAGTTCCAACCAAATGGAGAGTTCAGATAGGAGACTGGTCTTCAGTCTCAGACTTATTATCTTGAAATTAAACAAAATTGACTGAAAATTCTTTACAAAAGTGGACAAACCTTTTTATCTTGATTAATAGCAAAGTAGTCTCTATCGAGCACAGCTTTCAGTGATTCAGGTATATCCACTTCAAATACAGACTGCCCTCTCTGAAATCCGGTATAATGTTTGTTTATTTTGATAAAAATCTGATAAAAATCACATCCTAAAAACAGCTACTCTACCAAGATCTGACGACGAGTCACTAAAATATGCTCTTATCATCAACCTTACGAACCTATCAGATTTTTGCCAACAAAATCCCATAAGTACATGATAAATGTAGTTATATATATATTGTAACCCGTGTAAAACATAATTTAGTGAAGATTGCTGTATATGTCATATATGTCACAGGGTTATTTACCCCTATACCTTTATAATTTATGTTACTATTTGTTTCTGTTGTATTTGTCTATATTTGTATCGTCCATTCATCTCATTTTCATCTTGCACCTCTTGGGTAGTTTAAGTGTGGATGTGAGTAAATTAAAATATATTTAATCCCAAAATTATTGCAAAATAATATGGCCTGGCTGGGAAAAACACAACTAAATTTCCAATTTTTCACTTTGATTGAAAAGATTTTTTCTTAATATTTTTTTTAAATATCAGAAAATTTTTCCTTTAAACTGGTAAAGCTCCTCTATTCTCCCAACAACCAAGTCAAAACTCTGGGCCCAAGATCATGAAACAAAATCTGGAGATCAGTCTCAAATCTCAAGGAACTGATTGGCTGAAATGTCGACCAGTCGCCATTTCAGCCAATCAGATCCTTGAGATTTGAGACTGATCTCAAAACTTAGTTTTATGATCTTGGGCCCTGTTGCACAGTACCTGTGATCGTCTTGGTTCATCTACCCGGCCATCACTACCAAGGCTGTCACTCTCGGCTGCACTCTAAAACAGACACAAACATTAAGTGGCTTGAGTTTAAACCTTTACATCTTTGCTACCTTTACATATATACAAGTTTTATTGCATATGTGAAAAGTGTAGATCCAGATCAGCATTACGGCCATGTGGTCAGGATCTATACTGTTAACTTCCTTTAACCACTCGACACTTTTTATAAAATCATGTCTTTGCCACATTTGTTTTATACCTTAATTTTTGCACAGTTAATTGCTATAGCATAATAACTATATGAATGGAACTTAAATACAATCTTTAACCACAAAAATTTCTAAGTCCAAAAAGGGATGTAATTCATTCAAAATGCAAAGTACAGTACATGACAAAACAAACCAGCATTATGAGGGTGAACAAGTATAAATAGCTGTCATCATAATTGTATAAGACAAGCATGCAAGCAAATTTAAACCGTAAGTCCAAAAAGTGAAAAAGGGGCAATAATTACATAAAACTGGAATGTTTCCTTGGACACTGATGCCCCCACTGCTGCAACAACACTTGTAATGACAACGAGCCATAACTCTGGTAAAAATTGTCGCAGGAAAAAATCCTTTCTTAAAGATTATCTACACATTTTGCTTGATCATCTGTGCAAGTTTGAAAGAAATTAGCCTGATCGTTTAGGAGGAGTTGATGCCACAAGATTTAGGGGACGTATGGACAAAAAGACGTACAAACGAGTGCAACTCTATATGCTTTCCACTTTGAGGGGGCATAAAAACAAGTAAGAGTTATGGTTCTTGGGATATCAATCTGAGATATGTTGCTGAAGAAGTGTACAAAGTTTCAAAGCTGTAGTACAAGTTGTATGACAGCTATGAGCTTGTTCCTGCCTGCAAGCAGACTTTAACCTTAAATTCTAAATGAAGAAGAACCATAATTTCATCAAAATGGAAGTAAGAGTTATGTTTCTTGGCATACATTTTCGGAATATGATGATGAACAAGTGTACAAAGTTTCAAAGCTTTAGTTTATATTTATGCTACCGGTATACCAATGAAGTTTGGTAGGAATTCATTACTCTATGACAGCACAAGTATTAGCCAAATGAGCCATTTGGCTACAACTTAATCAATCTTTCATACAAATTGAGGCTGGCTGCTAAAATACAGAAATTGTTTTTATATTCATGTCTTTTTAAAATGAATTTTACCATTATACTTACAATGTGCCAATTGCATACTTTGCCAGTTTGGCTACAACTTAAATGATGCTTGTGCTAACCTTGCTACTGCTATTTCAATAAGTTGTGTTTGCATTAATAATTAACTAAACAAGAGCCATGTTACACATGGTTAATCCCCCCGCCGGAAAAAAGTTACCTGAAGGTTGTACTTTCGTATAATTTACCTGTAGAGGAAATCCTTTTAAGTTTTGGAGTTAAGTTACAGACAAAATTTATCAAGTAAATCTGATAAAGTGGAATAACTCTAAAAATGGGCGAGGTAGAGTTATTGTTCTTGCACACTGCACTATCAAGTAAATCTGATAAAGAGGAATAACTCTAATAAAGGCAAGGTAGAGTTATTGGAATTGCACACTGCACTACCTACCAATGTGCTCTGTCAGTGTATGAAGTTTGAATAAAATCCCTCCAGTAGTTTTGGAGTTATGCTCTGGAAAAAATGTATCAAGTAAATGTGATAAAGGGGAATGACTCTAACAAAAGGCAAGGTAGAGTTATTGCACTTGCACACTGCACTACCTACCAATGTGCTCTGTCAGTGTATGAAATTTGAATAAAATCCCTCAAGTAATTTTGAAGTTATGCTCCGGACAAAATTTATTAAGTAATTCTGAAAAAGGGGAATAACTCTAAAAATAGGCAAGGTAGAGTTATTGTTCTTGCACTACCTACAAATGTGCTCTGTCTGTGTATGAAGTTTGAATAAAATCCCTCAAGTAGTTTTGGAGTTATGCTCCAGACAAAATTTATCAAGTAAATATGATAAAGGGGAATAACTCTAAAAATAGGCAAGGTAGAGTTACTGTTCTTGCACACTGCACTACCTACCAATGTGCTCTGTCAGTGTATGAAGTTTGAATAAAATCCCTCCAGTAGTTTTGGACTTATGCTCCAGACAAAATTTATCAAGTTAATATGATAAAGGGGAATAACTCTAAAAAAAGGCAAGGTAGAGTTATTGTTCTTGCACTCTGCACTACCTACCAATGTGCTCTGTCAGTGTATGAAATTTGAATAAAATCCCTCCAGTAGTTTTGGAATTATGCTCCGGACAAAATTTATCAAGTAAATCTGATAAAGAGGAATAACTCTAATAAAGGCAAGGTAGAGTTATTGGAATTGCACACTGCACTACCTACTAATGTGCTCTGTCAGTGTATGAAGTTTGAATAAAATCCCTCAAGTAGTTTTGGACTTATGCTCCGGACAAAATTTATCAAGTAAATATGATAAAGGGGAATAACTCTAAAATTAGGCAAGGTAGTTATTGTTCTTGCACACTGCACTACCTACCAATGTGCTCTGTCAGTGTATGAAGTTTGAATAAAATCCCTCTAGTAGTTTTTGACTTATGCTCCAGCAAAAGTGTTCCGGACGGACACACGGACGGACGGACGAAGGGCATTTGACGGGGGGATAAATAAATGTAAAGAATTATGTATTCAGTATGCCTGGTTTTCCTCGTAAAATAGAAAAGTTGTTTACATCATCTGTATCATTGGTGTCTGTTGTGTTGCCACCATCCAATTCCGCCTCACTGAACGGCAGATTACCATTAAATGCCTCCACCAGGATTTCTTTGATACGCTTTCGCCGACTTTTATTCTTACTTCTGTAACCAAACATGCAAAAGATTACGATGTTAATTATTTTTTTATTCTAAAATTCACTAAATGATAACTTAACTGATTTCTTTCCAAACTGAGTCTTAAAATTACATGTAGGGAAATGAAGTCATTTCATCTATTCTCCACAGGTCTACATCCTAGCCTTGAGATATTATTTCCTTACATGTTTTACAAAGAAGCTGAAAACCTAGGTTATATTCCCACAAAATTATGAAAGATTCCTCCCTGATCTGACAACACAGCTCAATCTATTGTCTCCATGAATTGTATATTTCAAAAGAAGCAACAGTTAGTTTGTATCAGGCAGTTTAATAAAGCTAATTTTTGAACAAATATCATGTGAATGGTTGAGAACTACTTTATGTTAGACATACGATTTTCTGGCCACATCTGCTAGCTGTTTCATTAAGGACTTATTTTCTTCTGTGTTCTTCAAGACTAACTGTTCTCCAACAATACGATCCCAGCTGAAATCAGTGACAGAACATCTAAGACATAAACAAATAATTGACTATTACAACCTCAATTTGAATACTGCACCATTGCAGTTTGTATTGTGAATAAAATACCAAATTTTACATAAGAACTATACATCATCACATAACCTCGATCTCTTGGACTGTTTAACTTTTCAAGTGTCACAACTTTGACCTAAATTTGAAACTGGATGTAGATTTTCCTATAGTGATAATAACTCTGCTTACCTACCACAATGGACGGTATTTAGATGCAGTTTTATTAGTGTACTGTTCTGTTAGTGAATGTGCCCATGATTACTCACATTGAGCGAACTATTTACACTTTTAACAAAGCAGTCCATAAGAATATTATTTAAAGTATTTCAACAAATAACCTAATTTCCCAGTATGTTCACTGTAACAGTTATTATATTGTCTGTTCTTTGGGTTTTTCTATTACTGATTCATGTCTACACAAGTGCATTATTTTATACAAGTAGGCCTAGTGTATATTATGATAGTTAATGATATGAAGGTATTTTTCAATTAACATGTCATTTCTTAATGGATCCAATTTTGCTCAAATTTTCAATACATGTATTTAGACAGACTTGTTAGAGAAAAATTAAACAAACATTATTCAAATACCATTTAAATTTTTACTCAAATTTATGCTTTGTCAATTTAAACCATTAGACCACATTACTCTAAAAAATGACGTTACAAGCTCTTACTTGCTGCTACTGTTATGTGATCTACCTGGACCTACCTGCCAATTTCCAACCTAGCCATGTTTTCTGTTTCAGACTGTTTTTATTATTAATTAAATGTTGAAGGCAAGTTAAAGATATGCAGATACATACAAAGAAATTATTGATTGCTGACTACTCTTTACCTATTGTTCCAGCGGAGGAAGTGTATGTGATAACCAGGCTTTTTCTTCCCTTCCTCATCTTTATACACAGTTGTGTCCAGAATCTGAAATTCCATAAATATCAATTAATCAATTAATCAATAAAAATTTCTGTAGCAGTTCTGGGTGTTTGTTACACTGCTAGAAGATTTACAGAAAATGGGTTTTTTGGGTTGGGTGGAATTCTTAGGGTAGAAACACGATTATTTCCAACTTCTTAAAAGTATATTGTATGATTGATTTAAAGTGTTGTTTTAGTCGCGTGACATCAGTTGATAACATTATTTAAGTTTAAGCAGATTTCCATAGCTAAAAATAACAATTTATAAATTTCTTGGCCAATGATCAGTAAAACACAACAGAGGAATGGATAAGGTGTAGATTGATACAGGATTTGGTAAGATTCCTGAAATATTTATCCTGTTTTCCAGTACCAATTGTACTTTGGTGAGGGGACTTGCCAATAATGGCGATGTATAGAGCATATTGAGAAAAAACATGTTTTACAATGGTAAATGTTAAAATTAGCGAAAACTTTTAAAATATTTTATTTGATTTAGCAACAAATTGTAACTTTTTATAAATATTATCTAATGCTGGTACTGAAATGTAATTTTTTTCATTATTTGTCAACTTTTACGGACGATGCTGACCCTGCTATCACAATTTTTAACTGAGAAAAATTGATTTAAAAATAAGTAACAAAAAATGAACTTATTTTTGGTTTCACTAAGTATAATTTAACATAGATTAATTTTACGCATAGCTGCTATGTCATTATACATACGCTTACCCCCCATACCGATTGTATGGAAATACCAACTTCCATTGGGCTAAATGATTTGCCAAGACGGCTTATGATCCGGCGTTGACCGGTTACTAATCGGCTCGCGCAGGTGTGAAATATGAATCAAGCAATCTGGCTAAACTTTAATGGCGTCATTAGCTATTGCTGTGGTTGTTACACGCTCGCCGCTAAACCTAACCGGCATATTAGGCATGCGCAGATCCCGGCTTAATGTCGGAACAAATAAATTGATTTATCTGTGGCCGTTTAGGAATTGGCGTACGCCGGCGTAAGCTGTCTTGGCAAACAAATCAAGTTGGCCCAATGTTCTTGATGACAGGTAGTAACATCAATGACGTAATATTGAAATCACGCGCGGAGCATGCTAATCCGTTCTTTAATCCCAGCATGACGGGTACTGGTCCGCGACGACTACTGGTCGCCTACCAGTATACTGGACACTAATTTTGGTCAGTAAAATGTGCAAAATACAGGGTTCCTTTCAACAGGTCTAGGAAACGGCTGTTTTTACGGACTGTCTGTAAATTTATAGACTGTCTGTTTATTTATAGATAAATGTGTCTGTAAATTTATGGACAAGGGAGGTTACAAAAGTTATCAAAAGTTTAAATCTTGGTTCTACACCACATTGGGATAAAAATGAATGAAAATCTACAAATAAATTAGTATTAAATATTGTAAATCAACATAACTTTTTTTAAAAGATCATTATTATGTTCAGATGATTGTGTGAAATGTTGTTAGATCATTGATGACCATGTTGGAGAAGAAATAGCAGTGTAAAGAAACTTCTGTTCTTTTTGTTTATGTCCTATGTAATGCTCTTTGCTATCAGAATTAACAAAAATGCTTTAGGTTTGTGAATTTCTAAAATGTGTTAAGGTAATTCATTCCCCAGACAGTACAGTTATCTTAATGATGAGCTGTGAAAATTAAATTATCGTTTTTTCAACAATTTCCGGACAAATCGTTATTATATTGTTACAAACAGATGAATATTGATAACAACAGGAGACAATTGTTGAAAAAAATGAATTTTGTTAGAAAAGTAATAAAATGTGGTACCTGCTATGTTGTCTAATCCGGGTGTCAAAATAAAGCACTTAAATACCTTAACTTTTGTATCAACCCTTGTCCATAAATTTACGGACACATTTATCTATAAATAAACTGACAGTCTGTAAATTTACAGACAGTCCGTAAAGACAGCCGTTTCCTAGACCTGTTCAAATGCACCTGTGGAATTTCCCATGCATGTCATACAGAACGTGGCAACGGTTTGTCATATGAGTAGGGCCAAGACATGCCACAGAAGTACATGGTGCATAGATTCTAACTAAGAAATGTTTAACAGTCTGAAAATTGAGACTAGTGAATTTTAGAGACTGCACTCATACTTTTGCCTCGTAGATAACTCTTGCTTTTGTTGGATCTGGCTCAAAACACAAAACACATTCTCCTGGGTAGAAATTAAATTTTATGCCTCTTGCTGACATTTTGGGCGCGTAAAATGTAAAAAAATCATGAAAAGCTAGCAATTCAAGCTGTAAAATGAAAACAACATCTGACGGGTACACTTAAACGACCGAAACTTTAACATGTGAAGAATAAACTTTGAAAACCAGTCTGGCCTTGGATGCTAACCGAAGAACTCCGAACTGCATGTTTCCGCTTCCTTTTCAGCCCAATTCTTAATCATGGCACAGGGCAAAAATAAACGACTGACTAAAGGTGGAAAAAAGGGAGCAAAGAAAAAGATGTAAGTCAAATGGACATGTTTTGGGTTTGCTTAAAGTGTACATGATATAAGCTAATGATATATTTGCTGAATCGGTGGCTGGTTTACCTGATGTCGATGGATTTATTAGGAAGGCAAACCTGACATTTTTATAAGATCTCTGCAAACAAGAATTTTCCAATTATTTTAAAGGAACTTGCAGGTGTGGTTTCAAAGCTTGAAGTCTTTGTTTCTTCAAGTCTGTCCTCAAATTCCAATGTTTTTTTCTGTACGCTAAATTATTTACTCTGAAGTTTTGCTCAAGGGTTAGAGGGGCACATACAGTCTAACCTGTCTTTTAGCAGCCCCCCCCCATGAGTGACGAAAAGTGGCTGCTGAAGACAGGTGGCTGTTAACAACAGTAACAAATAAGAACAAACTGTCAGTTTAGGCATTCCAACTGGTTGTTTATGACAGGCGTTTGCCATTTACAGGTGGCTGCTAAGGCAGGTTTCACTGTATGGCCCAAAATGAGCCATTGCGAAGTTTACTGTATGTTTGTATGGAAAGTGGTTTGCACTATGTTTATTAAAATTTATTTATCATCTCTACCCGAATTCCATATGATCAATGCCTGTTGAATAGTGTCGAGTCATTTTAGGATATGGCACAGACCAATTTAGGGTTCCCAGACTAAGTGAAAGGCCAAAAAATTTACCGGTCATTCGATCCTATAAGCAATTAAATTTTGCGCCCGCAGCGGGACCGAAAGAAAATCTGCCGGACCGAAAAAATGACCAAAATATTGCAAAATATTTAGTTCTTGTCTTTTTTAAGGTACATTTGTTTGAAATACTAACTTTCACCAAAAACACTTACCAGTTTTGCTTAGTTTATTTTTAGCTACAGAATAACAAACAAGAAAATTGTTGATGTACATTTAATCCTAGGTTTATTACGCTACTTACAGTTTATAAAAGATAACTTACTATGACAGCTGTTTGCCTGTCTTTGAAACGAATTCCAAATTTTATTCCATGAAACTTTGTTAGACTTCCATTTTATTGTTTCTGTGAGATGAAATCAACAACGGCAACAAAGCCATTTGGCTGAAAAAAAATGTCATATAGCTTGACATCAGAATATTACCCATTTCTCAACATAATAATATAGCTTACAATTTAGACTTATGTCTTAATGTATTTTGTTTGCAGTATTGACCCTTTCACCAAGAAAGATTGGTACGATGTTAAAGCTCCGTCTATGTTCAATATTCGTCAGATTGGAAAAACCCTTGTGACCAGAACACAAGGAACCAGTAAGTACAACAAAATGGTCTTGTTACCTTTGAACAAGCCGAGTTTTACGTGATTTGTTAACACAGTACAGCTGTGAGTATTTTGTTGCCAGTAAGTGAGTAGCATTATTTCTTGGCTTTCGTAAAATTCCTGTACTGAAGGTCTTTATTGTTTAAATGGAGATGAGGTCCTTCAGATGACAATACTTAAAATAAAAAAGGCTTTTCCGCCTCTTACATTCAGTTGCCTTTAAAATTACATGCACCACCTTTTACATCCTTAAATAATTATGTCTTAAATTCCAATGCAATGTAAGGATAATTTTTGTGTTGCAGTTCAACTTTAAAATTATGTTTTTTTAGTGTCTGGAAAAAGTCGTAGGATGTTTCAGATATTCTAGAAACATTAATCTGATGCTATTATGACATGGGAAATGCTCATTTACAGAGATTGCCTCGGACGGTCTTAAGGGTCGTGTATTCGAGGTCTCACTTGCCGATCTTCAGAATGATGAGATCACCTTCAGAAAATTCAAACTGGTTGCTGAAGATGTCCAGGGCCGCAATGTACTGACCAACTTCCATGGGATGGACTTGACCAGGTAGTTCAATAAGATAATATATATAATATATTCATGAATTTACATAAATGAATCTCTCCAAGTAAAAAACAACAATACATAAAAAACCACATTTTTTGTTGATCACTTTTTCAGACCACAATTCTCGATTATTAAAAAATTATACAGGTACCAAAAACAAAGGGAACAATTGTTTGGCATTATAGCAATGATTTGTAGCAGGCCTCTGCTTTTTAAACGGAAACTGTCAACCCCCTTCCTGCTTCTCCTCCCTCTCATTCCAAACACAAAAGTACTTATCCAGTATTCCCCCCCAAAAAGAGGTTTTCCCTGGCCAAAATAGGTTTTTCACTACAGATGACAACAGATAACAATGTCGGATCAGTGGAAATGCTTTTATGACAATACACAACTTGAAAAGTTACTTGACAGGAATAAAAACCCATCTCACTTGACTGGAAGAGTTATTGAAAATATTTCCCCTGTCTCAGTAAGTTGCATATTTGCTCCACTTGAAGTGTAAGGCTATTTACCCTATAAACTAACAAAAGTTATTACTTTTTCTGATCTTGAGAACAACATGATAAAGAAAAATATTTATACATAGATAGATAGGAAACTAGAAATCTTCTGTTTGACATGACCGAGAAGAAGTTGTCATAGTTCTCAAGTCATCAATGCCAGATCGCTCACTCATACAGTATAACAAATACTTTTATTCTTTTTATTATGGTTCACTTTTGCTGATCAGTCTTGGTTACATTAAAAACTCAGGAAATGTCCAAAAATAATGTTTTTAATTTTATCAGAGACAAGCTGTGCTCCATGGTGAAGAAATGGCAGTCACTGATTGAAGCTCATGTTGATGTGAAGACCACAGATGGATACCTTCTCCGCATGTTTACCATTGGATTCACCAAGAAAAAGCCTTACCAGGTCAAGAAGACATGCTATGCCCAGCACGCTCAGGTAACAGTTACAAGCAGCTTTGTGTGTGGTTTTTCTTGACATCTTTTACTTGATCAGCGAACCAGTTGCCTCAGATATCAGAGAATGGCTTAGAGAGAGACTTGGTAGAAATAGTCTCCCAAAAGTCCTTAATTACTCCATCAACTCGGCCAGTGGAGAAGTTTTTTCCTTGAATGTTTAATGCAGAAAGCTGAAATCGTAGTTGACTAATTTTGGAAAAACTTCTCCCAGTTCTAACAACCTAAGCCTTTCCAATGTCACAATGGAAAAAAAATCTTTATGCATAGCAGGGCAAAATGGTTCACAGATTGCAAAACACTGTTAATGAACATTTCTGGTTTTCCCTGATAACTATTTTTACAATGGCCAATTAGAAAGCCTGATTCATAAGTCTATTAGTAAGAGTTGCAATATACATAGAAATGAATATGGACTTGGTGCTCATTAAAACACTTGTTTTCAGTAAAGTATGTCTTGCGTGGAGTCTCAACACTTTCCATGTTTATAATGCTATATATGTACATCGAGGCAGCCATTACAATATAATGTATGCAATGCTTCGACAGTTGTTGGGTCCTGTACTTTTGCGATATGAAGGCAGCAATCTGATTGTTTAAAAATTCAAAGGTTGATGATAAAAGCTTCTTCTTTTTTTTTCCTCATGTCCTGATAGCTTAGTGGTTTTCAGGATTTAGTGTACACCTCTAATCTGTCGTAACAAGGTCTTTGAGCAGAAATAAAAAGCCAGCACTGTGGTGTTGGGACAGTTCCATAGATGTGAAACCTGTTGTGTACTATTTCAGATCAAATTGATCAGGAAGAAGATGGTGGACATCATTACAAGGGAAGTCTCCACCAATGACATGAAGGAAGTCGTCAACAAGCTGTAAGTTCAGTTCCCGTCAATTTTGAAATTTTTAACCAGGTTTTCTTTAGAAAAATCCTGGTTATTAGATTGGGGTATGTCATTTGGCGGGCGGGCGTCAACAGTTTAAGTTTTTTGTGAAAGTTGCATTTTTCTCAGTAACCATTTAAGATATACCTTTGAAACTTAAAATAGTTGTCTGACATCTCAATACCAGTTATCAGGACAAGTTTCATAATCCCTGACTGTATTTTGACAAAGTTATGCCCCTTTTTCACTTAGAAAATTTGTTAAGTTTTTTGTGGAAGTTGTGTTTTTCTCAGTAACCATTTAAGATACAACTTTGAAACTTAAGATAGTTGTCTGACATCACAATACCAATAATCAGGACAAGTTTCATAACCCCTGACTTGATTTTGACAAAGTTATGCCCCCTTTTCACTTAGAAATTTTAAGTTTTTTGTGAAAGTTGTGTTTTTCTCAGTAACCGTTTAAGATACAACTTTGAAACTTGACATAGTTGTCTGACATCACAATACTAATAATCAGGACAAGTTTCATAATCCCTGATTTTATTTTGACAAAGTTACGCCCCTTTTTACCTTAGAAATTTTGTTCACTTTTTTGTGAAAGTTGTCTTTTTCTCAGGTGCCATTCAAGGTATAGCTTTGAAACTTAACATCATTGTTTGACATCACAGTAACAATTATCAGGTCAAATTTCATAACTCCTGACTGTGTTTTGCCAAAGTTATGCCCCTTTTTGACTTAGATTTTTGTGTCGCCCTTTCACAGAAACGGCGATACGATAGGGATCGCTTTGTCCGTCGGTCCGTCCGTCACGAAAACTTAACGTTGGCTATAACTTTGCCATTTCTTAATATTTCTTTATCAAACTTGCAAATTATATTGCTTATGACAACACGCTCGAGATGATGCCAAATTCTCAAGGTCAAGGTCACATTTGATGGAGTTATGCCCCTTTTTGTACTTGGATTTTTACACGAAAACTTAACGTTGGCTATAATTTTGTCATTTCTTAATATTTTTTCATCAAACTTTCAAATTATATTGCTTATGACAACATGCTGGAGATGATGCCAAATTCTCAAGGTCAAGGTCACATTTGATGGAGTTATGCCCCTTTTTGTACTTGGATTTTTACACGAAAACTTAACATTGGCTGTAACATCAAACTTTCAAATTATATTGCTTATGACAACATGCTCACGATGATGCCAAATTCTTTGATGGAGTTATGCCCCTTTTTATACTTGCATTTTTATTCCGACATAGCACCAGAGGGCGACACAAGTGTTCAACTGAACACCCGTCTAGATTAGTTAAGTATTTTGTAAATGTTATCTGTTGATGCCAAATTGCCTGTTGATGCTTAGCTTGGTTTGTTGGTAGCTTATATCAAAAGGCAGCTTGGGATTGCTACCCAGGTGTCTGTGATAAAGGTCAAGGTCACTGTTGCTAAAAATAGTTATTCTGCTTACCCTCAATATCTTCAGTTTGCTTTTACCTATTGATGCCAAACTTGGTATATGAGTAGCTGATATCAAAAGGCAGCTTGGGATTGCTACCGAGTTGTCTCTGATCAGTGTCAAGGTCACTTGCTAAAAATAGAAATTCAGTTTTCCCTCAATAACTTGAGTTTGATTTGGTATATTGACGCCAAACTTAGTGTTGGTATCTTATATCAAGATGCAGCTTGAGATTGCTACCCAGTTGTCTGTGATAAAGCTAAAGGTCACTGTTGCTAAAAATAGAAATTGCCTGTTGACCCTAAGCTTGGTTTGTTGGTAGCTTATATCAAAAGGCAGCTTGGAATTGCTACCGAGGTGTCTCTGATCAGGGTCAAGGTCACTTGCTAAAAATACAAATTCAGTTTTCCCTCAATAACTTGAGTTAGCTTTGGTATATTGACGCCAAACTTAGTGTTGGTATCTTATATCAAGATGCAGCTTGAGATTGCTACCCAGTTGTCTGTGATAAAGCTGAAGGTCACTTTTGCTAAAAATAGAAATTCAGTTTCTGCTCAATAGCTTGAGTTTGCTTTGGCCTATTGACACCAAACTTGGTTTGTGGGTAGGTTATATCAAGACACTACTTGGGATTACTGTCTGTGATAAAGGTCAAGGTCACTGTTGCTAAAAATTGAAATTCAGGTTTCTCCTTATTACTTGGGTTAGCTGTGATCTATTGACACCAAACTTTCTTTGGGTAGCTTATACCAAGGTTCAACTCTGAAGTCTGTGATCAAGATCAAGGTCACTGTTGCTAAAAATAGAAGTTCAGTTTCTTCATACCAGATATTTTCGTTACAAAAGTATAAGTATTAAATGAAAACCTGGTTTTCGGCGCGTGGCGACGATTTTTCTTCTCTAAAAATATAGAAATAAATTTTACGATGCATCACTTTCTGCAATTTTGATGTGCCTCTTGTCACTGCAGAAGAAATTTTAGTTTCCCTCTACACTGGATGTACAATTAAGATGATCATTGGTGAAGATACTCATGCTAAAGGCAAATGTTGATATGATTATGCAATAAATACTGTAACTTCATCATTCATATATAAATAGGTGGAAGTTTATTATCATACATTGACATCTTATGAATGACCAGAATTGCTTTGTTTTGATGTCACCATTTTCAAGCAATTATGTTGGCCGTAATCAAAGTTTTACATCTTTAACAGAGTTTGTTTGCTTGTTGAAGAAAACTGTGATTGACATGTATTTCATAGTAGCCCTTGTTTGTATGTGGCAAAGCTATCGGTTATGGGCTGGAACTGTGTTTTTAATCAGTATTCTGCAGAAGATTACATAGTTACTTGGTTTCTTGACAATGTATATAGTGATACATTGCTAGTCTGAATGTCATGTTACTTAAGCTGCAGGTTAGTAGTAATAGGACAGCCAGACCGGCATAATATTCTCACATACACTAGCAAGAAACCAAATAAAACAAGGAGGGAACTAGAGGCAAGTGCATTGCAAGTGAAATTGAACCATGTTCATTCATATATGTTGCCGATCAGTATCTGTTAATATGAAAATTACCTAATAAAATTAACAAAATTTCTATGAAGTATAAAGAAGTGCTTTTCTTGCCTTCAACCACTGTGTTGTATAAATTATGTGGTGTAATTTTAATTGCATAGTGATGAATGGGAAACAAATTCAAATCAAAGTTCGAAGACAACAATATAATGTATTTACATTACGCAAGATAAAGAATCCCATTTGTTGATTTGGACAGAAAAAACATCTGCATTGGCTATGTCCTGTTTTTGGCTGATTCTGGGTCTATTTCCAGCATGGTAACAATTCCATTAGAGTTGAATTTTTCATTTGAACCTTGCACTTGGGGAAGATACTTGCATCCTAATATGTAAAATCAGTTGCATATGGAGTTCCTTGGAACATTTATAAATTTGATGCTTGTGAGCACAGATGGTGAGACAATATATACGAGGGTCATTCATAAAGTTTCCGGACTCTGGCTGTAAAAATCTTATTATTGTTTATATTGCGTAGAAACTTGATCAATATGTGAAGAAAAGTATAACAAATTTAGTGTATTTGTTATTTTTATATATATTTCAACCCTACTCCATCCTATCTGTTGCTATGGTTATCACACTAACGCGTCACGGAGCAGTTTGATGCAACGTAATTATAGCAAATGTTTCTTGTTATACCGACTTCATTAAAATCGTGAATATGCTTATTAGCGCGCTAAAAATCGGCATGACGTTACGTCATCTATCTGACGTCAATTATGCAAAGTTTAACGGTTCTATGATAAAGAACCAGTTCAAACTTCATGATGAACGCCGACGGGTTGAATAGTGCTGCAACACACTTGATGCCGACGTCAAAATCCACGGAGCAAAGAGCAAATATTAAACATTGCGTTAAAGTGGGGATGACGCCAACGGACACATTAAAGTTTTTGGAAAGTGACAAAACAGCAAATATGACTCACACTATTGTTTTTGATTGGCACAAGCGATTCAGCGAAGGTGATGAAAACGTCAATGACCGGAAACGTTCGGGTCGTCCTTCTGTTAGCGGGAAAATAAACGATCGAATAAGAGACATTCTGAGAAGTGATCGGCGGAAAACAGTACAAGAAATAGCAGAAATGACTGATGTTAGCGTGTAGTGTCACGATTTGAGTCTACCTGGTACGGCGATGTGTTCACTAAATGGATACACAGACACAGGAAATGCGTAGCGCTACACGGCGAGTATTTTGAAAAACATTAACTCAGTTGACGTTAGTAGCGTTAAATTGACGTTATCTGCTCCGTGGCGCTCTACCTTGTTCTATGTAAATTATTGTAAAGAAGTGAAATGTGACTGTATTTATTTGAAACTTTGTATTTAAAATACATATGTATTAATCATCATGTGTGCGTTTTCTTATTATAATATCTTTACAACTCTATGAATTATAGCAACAGTCCGGAAACTTTATGAATGACCCTCGTATATGGGTGGAAGTTATTTGTAGTAGAACAAGAGTTAAATCTAATCCGATTACCAACTTGTAATCGTAATTTTCATGAAGTATGTTAGAAACATTGTGGATTTGTTTGTAGGATCCCAGACAGTATTGGCAAGGACATTGAGAAAGCCTGCCAGGGTATCTACCCACTGCATGACGTCTACATCAGAAAGGTCAAGGTTCTCAAGAAACCCAAGTTTGATGGTGAGTGGCTACAGCTAGAGACCTTCATTTATCTCCCAACAGCTTATCGCTAACTGACCAATCATGCTAAAATTTCCAGTCCTAATTCAACTCTGCATTAACTTGCGCCTAGGCCCATTAGTGTATTGACCTTTGTCTGGCTTGGGTGTCGGGTGTCTTTTCCATAATTCTTTTGAATACAAGTGTGAAACATATTAAATATATCCCACCAACTTGAGATATATCTATTTTATTGCAGTTTCTGGCAAAATTTGCAAAGTTCCTATTTTGTCAACTTCAAATAGATGGTCTGAGGTGTTTCCTGTACAAAGATGCTTTCATCCTTATCACTGGAAACAGTTTACTATTAACCTTCCAATAAGGAATTGATAAAAGTCCCGTATGCAGAGTAATGTTCAGAGAACAGATTTCAGATTATGATAGTAATGTCCTGTTATACATTAAGAATGCAATGCTACTTCATCTCATGAAGCTGGTTGTTTTGACTTGTATATATCATAATATATGTGTATTTAATGTTCTGCTTCAAATATTTTATTTCAGTTGGCAAGCTGATGGAACTCCACGGTGAAGGTGGCGCCAAGACCATTGTCACAGAAACCGGCGAGAAGATTGAACGAACAGATGGCTTTGAGCCCCCAGTGCTTGACTCTGTATAGACTGTTAACGCCATGTCATGAGGCGAAAAAATAAATAAAGAGAAAAATAGTGAAATGTGTTGTCATTCAGAGAAAAAGGTTCATAATTTAGTATGTGATGATCGCACGGCACATCATGATCATTTAAGAAAATTGTGCTCAGTTAATGCTGTACTAGGTACCAGGTATGGAAAGATGGCAGATGACAAGGATTTATTAATACCTGGAAACACTAATTTACACAACATAACTAAATCTGGTTTACAAGTAAGCCTCTAAGTATGTGCTTCCATTATTTAGAACTATTTTCGTAAAAATCTAAGTTATTCTATAATTGCATTGATGCTTGAAATCGACCAGTCTGCTTTTCACTGAACACGATTTAATCCTCGCCAAAGCCAAATAAAACAGCTAGTAATACCATAACCATAGCGTCAAATACTTGCATTCAAATAATGCTATCAATAAGGATATCCTTTCAACAAACGGCTTGATATGCTTTTATACCAGTAATTGGCCTAAAACTTTGTTAAATTCAATACTTCTGCTTGAAACTGGTAGAAATTGTTAACATCTGATTTAACAAAATCGATATTTATCTTTAATGTATTCCAGTCAAATCCTAGATTAGTCAGTTTATCATGGTTAAAGGAGACTTGGAATATTCGGTTGCAGATTAATATCGGACAACAGTTTTACCTTCAGTCACCAAATGTTGATATCGGTCCCTGCAACATAAATCGCCACTAGTTATTGTCTTGGAGGAAACGGATACTGCATGTGGCATCGAAGAAGTGGAGACGATGTCATCTTTTAAATTGTATAATATTGTGTACTGAAACTACTGTTCATGCATGATAGGTGTAGGCAGTAATAGATGAGGTTCAAAAACAAATTTCCAAGCTAGGATTATTGGCCAATTTTGTTATCCTCTGAATTTCTCTATACAGTATTATACAGCAGGGTCTTTTAATAGAAAGAACCTTGATACAGGCCCATTTATGTACGGGTTATTTCTTGTGAACCACCAGAATTCAAAAACAAAAAGTTTTTAAGCTTCAATAAGAGAAAAAAAGTATGCATATTGACGGAATGAATTTTCACAATGTTAATGCCCTTTGAAAAAATGCTGCTAAAGGAAAGAAAAAATAGTATGTTAAAGGACCATTTGTGTCTGGGCTTTTTCTCGACAACACCCAATTGGTATTTAATGACTATTAATAGCTTTACATATGTGAGATATGCATATTACTTGCACATTCAGGCTGAATGATAATCTACAGAGCTTTTTCCATTTTAAGATGCAGGACCGTTCGTGTCAAACCCGTTTTCTCAGGAACCACTTGTTGAAATTCAGTGACGCTTAAGTAGAAAGCTAATGAGGTGATACACATATTAACAGCATGTTCCGGCTTACGATTTTTCTCCCCAGTTATTTGCCCTTGAATGAGTGTATTGAGTGACATAGCACCACGCGAGTCTAAGCAACCACCCTCTGTAAAATCAGCATGTTTCGGACAAGGAATTTTAACAGATAATGCTCTGAATTACTGTATTGTACGATATTGGACCATTCATGTCCAGTCTATTTCTCAGCAACCACCAGCTGGAATTCAATGACAAGGGAAAGCAATACAAGCCAAAGGAGATTCACACGTTCTAGCTAATTGGCTATATTTGTGTCCCCCTTTCTAAGGAAATGGTATTTTTCCATTTATCAGCTATATTTGTGTCCCCCTTTATAAGGAAATGATATTTTTTCCATTTATCTGTCGTTACACAAACTTAAAAAGTTTGATACAAGGTTCTTAATATTTTATCACCAAACTTCCCAGTTGAATAGGGTTTTGATTTGTGCAAAATCTGTTGGCAATGTTCTCATCTGGAAGAGTTAGGCACCTGTGCGTCAATATTATTTGTTACAAAAATTAAGGTAGGCTGTAACTACCTTTTCTAAATAATTTGTCACCAAAACTTTAAACAGTACTTCTTATGACGAAATGGTTGTAATTTAACCAAAATATGTAGTTAATCAACGTCACATTTTTGTAATTAGTCGCACATCCTGTCTAACGATATGGGATCTTTTTAATTCTTTCGGTTTACTGACAAAGTACTAAAGGGCGATAATAGATTTCAACCCAACACACTTCTGGTAATATCTGTAAAATGTAACACAGGACAATTTTTACATTTATTTCCAGTAAATCCCCAGTTCGGATGCTATGACAGTTTGTGGGTAGCTTCACTTAAAACCTGACTAGACTGGCACGAGAAATAATAAAATCACGTGTTGGCTTGATGACTTTTCTCAGAATTATAGCCCTTTGAATTTCTTTATAGTATTAAATAGCATCACAATTGCATGCGCTATTTTTCAGGAATCACCATTTGTTTTTCAATAAATCTTCGTGTGAAGCTTCACTAATATAAGATGAAGCATTTATAATACATGTATTATGCCATCATTTTTATCTTCATTATATCTAACATTTGTGTTTATTTGGTTATTGCCCTTTGTTTTTATAACAACATAACTGTGTCCGATATACTTCGGGGAGCATCAACTCATGTAACATCTCGAGTTTAAGGTATTTTTTATTGAAGTGACACTGGTTTTCGTTACATACACGCGCATATTTTCGATTTGTCAAACTAGAAACGATGACCAGGGCTGAAGGTTATAAAACTGCGATTGGAAACCAGTCTCAAATCTCAAGCATCTGATTGGCTGAAATGGCGACTGGTCGCCATTTCAGCCAATCAGATGCTTGAGATTTAAGACTGGTTTCCATGCTCCGTTTTATAACCTTGGGACCAGGAGAGTTGTACTTATAAGTTGATGATTTTATAGGGGTCGTCAAAAAGTCAGAAAAGTTCAGGGTCAGTTTCAAAAAGCACCAGTGGAAGCATTTGTACATGTAGAGTACGACGATCCTTTTCTGCTCGTACGATCTCAATTTTATCTTCTGCTTACTAGTATAGACCTACGAAACGTTCAAATAACTGAAATCGAAACGCTAAAGAATACTACTAGTTCAAACTAATTGTCATAACTGATAATTTGCATTGAATAATGTGCGCTAAACCATAAATCACATTTTTAAAGCACTCAAAAGTAAGGTAACAACACAAACTATTTAATGGACTTCTCTACAGATATCGCGCTACTGACCGAAGCGCTGGTGTACGTAAGTTGAAAAGTCGAAAAGGTATCAAATGTTAGAATGCTTTACGGTTGATATGAAACAATTCACCTATTATATGTTCTCGATCTTCTTTTGTTTTCTTTGTTCTATAAAATGTCTTCAGTGATTTTTCATAAAGCCTTTTATATAGAATATACATTTTTAAAAAAACATTTTGAAATAATACTTACAATGTCTGTAAAAGTGAAGGGAATCAAACGGGAGGTTATAGTTTTCACAGGGTACGCCGTTTTCTTTCTTTGGTGAGTTGTTGATTCTTCATTGAAGATTTTAACAGCATATTTTAATTACATGGAATTATGCACAACATTACTAGTATATTATTTAAATTACGAGTTTTTTTCGGCAGAATTTAACTGCAGTTAACGTCAATATAATTAAAGGTCTCTGGCGGGTATTGTGGCTATATAAACTTTAAAGCTTTACTCTCATTATACGCATTTTATCGCATGTGTGGCCAATATAGATCCAGATCAGCTGGCATATTAAGTTCGTGTCGTCTGATCAGGATCTGAACTTGTCGTATTCTTGTGGGAATTAACCTAATAAAGCAAAATGTTAACAGTGCTGATCTTGATCAGACATTATCTGGCTGTTCACTGTTCATCCAAGCCATACCGTGTATATACGAGTAAAGAATTAAAATTTTTTAGACGCACGTCGCCAAAGAAACCGAAGGACGTCGTCAGGACACTGAAAGTTCGGATTTTGCCGCCCTCCAACAATCTCCAAAGCGAGAGTTCGGTTAAACCGAACAAAATGTCAAAACCCGTACAACAAAAGGACCAGAAAGAATCAACACAGAAACCACAGGGTAAAGAATCAAAAGGCAAAGAAGCACAGGTCAAAGAGAAGGACAATGATGAGTCAGCTAAATCTAGCTCGGGCAAGCAGACGGCGAGATATAACGAGGCGAAGAAAGAGCTTAAATGTGGCCTCTGCTCGGACAAGTTCCACGAGCCGAAGTTACTGTCGTGTCTTCATTCGTTTTGCTTGAACTGCTTGAGACGTTACGTGGAGAAAGGGAAATACAAGTCCAAGTTTCCGTGTCCTCTGTGTAACCGAAACATTGATATACCGAAGAATGGTGGAGTAA
Source organism: Corbicula japonica (assembly GCA_038501625.1). Classification (NCBI taxonomy): domain Eukaryota; kingdom Metazoa; phylum Mollusca; class Bivalvia; order Venerida; family Cyrenidae; genus Corbicula; species Corbicula japonica. The sequence goes on from JAZAYU010000001.1 coordinate 14,017,924, forward strand.
AAGTATGTATGTGTTATAAAATAATTAATCATACATGTTATTCATAATTCGCAATAACTTCTTTTATTGTTTGGCAAAACAATATAGTTAAGTCGGGGAATGCTTGCAGTTGCGTTTTTACATGTTATATAACATTGTCAACGTTTCATCCGCGGTGTTACCGGGCCTCTCTTTCTAACAGCTAATAAGTCAAGCTAATATTGAGATATCACAATTCTTATTAAAGAAATCTTAAAAATGGGGAGTGTGTAGTAATTAAAAATGTGTTGTTTTGTTCGTGGTTTTTGTTAGCGATAATTATTTACTCTGCAACCTCTTCCGCACGCACACTAACCCACAACAAATACACAGCTATAAAATATTCGATGTACGGACTTTCAGTTTGTGATGTCTATTTTGAATTTTATTTTCTCTGTTATTCCCCTCAATATTTTGACTGTGTTGGAATTCTACATGTATCTTTATGGCTCTTCTTTCTGTTTCAGGGTTTACAAGCAAACATGTACCTGGTCGCAGCGGAGGGCTTCGACAAAACTCCGCCATGTGATATTTGTGACACCGGAAGTAGAGCCGTGGAGAGATGTCTTGACTGTGAGGAAAACATGTGCCAGGGTTGTCTCTCATACCACAGCAAAATGAAAGCTACCAGGGTCCACAGGACCTCTCCTATAGGTAAAAGTTCTTTTCCGATAACTTAGAACCACTTTTGTTATGTATAATTAATTTTCGCGTATTTCGAACATGTAGGATGTGCCAAATGTTATTTGCGCAGAGTATGTTCCCTGGATCATACAGAAAAATTAACACCGCTCTTGTGCAGGACGAAGGTTCGTTTAAATATGGTTATTTTTCTTCAGGTGATAACACAAAGTCTAAGCCGAAAATCCAACAGAAGCAGTTCTGTGACCAACACGAGCAGGAGGAACTGAGATTTTTCTGCATCCCTTGTGCCAAAATCGTTTGTCGAGATTGTAAAACTCTCAACCATACCGTACACCAAACGATGGAAGTGGGCGAGGTAGCAGAATCACGCAAACGCGAGATAGGGAAATCACTCCGCCATACGAAAGAGTTCTTACCAAAGATTGCAGCGCACATCAAAACTCTGAATACCATGGCAAAAAGTCTGAGTAAAAACACACAGGAGACTACAAAAGACATAAAGGCACAAGCTAAAAAAGTTCATGAAGAGATTGATAGGATGGCTGCCGAGATGATCTCCGAAATCAAACAGAAGAATAAAGAGATGGAAAACACCCTGCAGAGGAATATTAAGGCCACGGAAATAGTCCATGCTTCGATGGAATCAATCATACTTGCTGCAGAGTCTTTTATGAATGTGGGAAGCGACCACGATGTCATTGAAAACAGCGTCAATATTCAGAACAGAGTCGAGAACCTGCCTAAAGAAATTCCAACCGAATCGGTCGCGTTTGTGGAGTTCAAATTCCGCCCCGGACCAATACCGTCAACTGATCTGTGGAGCTGTTTTGGAAACTGGACGTCAGATGTCGCTGCAAGCGTCGCAATATCTATTCCTCGCCAGATCGGTCCAGCTATGGCGCTCATAGTCCGTGAGCTGAGTTCATTCGCTGTCCTCGGTGGGAAAGCTATAATATCGATTGCACCTTGCAAAGACGGCAATGCATGGATATGCAACAGTCTTTCGGAACACATATTTCAATACACCAAAAGCGGACAATGCCGATCCCATATAAAGACGGGTTCAGAAGTAGGCGACCTTTATGTTGCTTCTGACGAAAGCGTGATGATGTCGTTTCCGTCTCAAAGAAAAATACGTAGGATGACTTCGAATGGGCAGATCTCGGATTTCGCCAACCTACCCATGTATCCCGCTGGCGTGACGCAGACAGAACAGGGCGACGTGCTTGTCTGCGCGATGGAGAAGCTCGGAGAATCGGTACGGGGTCCGGATTCCAAGGGGGCTATACTTAGGGTCAACAACTTCGGGAGAGTGGAAAGGTTCGACAAGGAACGCAACGTCAATCTCTTCACGAAGCCAATAAGAATCGCTGTAAATTGTAATAAAGATATCATTATCTCAGAATGGGCGAAGGGGAATGACCACGTGATAGCGTTGACAGCAGACGGCAAAATGAAATGGCGGTATTTTGGCCCGAAAACAATAGAAATGCTAGAACCATTCGTCCCAAACGCGCTGGCGACTGACAAGTACTGCCAAATCCTAATAGCGGACTCTCACAATCGCGCTGTACACTTGGTTGATAAAGACGGCAATTTTATTAAGTTGTTACTTACTGCAAAGGATGGACTGGGAGAGCCCTGGTCAGTGGCTGTGGACAGTGAGGGATTTCTGTGGGTAGGCGACACGGAGGGAAATGTCAGGGTCTATAAGTACATGTCTTAGTTTGATGGTAGTTTTATATATTTTCTATCCAAACTCAATTTTCTGGGGACTAAGAAATGTTTAATAGATATGAAACGGTATTTGCCAGTTCGTGTCAATTGAATTATACTATGTTGATTGATGTCTATCAAGTTTTATATGTGTTTTCATTTGAAGTGTTTAAAAAAACTGTAATACACAAATATGTAAGTATAATAATTCAATTTTTTCATGAACATTTTCCAATAAAATTAAGACTTCTTTAGCTCTAGAGATGTTTTTAGTACCTATTTGAAAGAGAACACTGTAATCTTAAGCTCCGATTCCGTACACTGAACGTGGATCATTGGTTTACAGTGATGGAATCCTTCCTGCACAATCCTCTACAAATCTTGTCTGGTCAATCTGAGAAAGTTTTAGAGAAATCTGTGCCCAGGGTTATAAAACTGAGCATGGAAACCAGTCTCAAATCTCAAGCATCTGATTCGCCATTTCAGCCAATCAGATGCTTGAGATTTGAGACTGGTTTCCAAACTAAGGTTTATAACCTCCAGCTCTGAACATTGTGAGGAATATTAGGTCAATTGTTCAGACAAAGAGAAATCAATGCATGCCTGTGTTCCATTAAATATCAACAACAAAGTGTTTCATGTAAATTATATAAAATTTATTATGAATTCATCAAGCAATATTGAATACAATTTTTCTGAAATATCATCCATAACTTATAAAGCCAAGATGGTTATAACAATAAGGCAAAGTTATTTCAATATTTTAAAAGATAAGATACAAACATGTAACCAAATTTGTCATTTAGAAATGAATATGTGTGCTGCAAAATAAGTAAAACGTTTGTTTTCATTATTTTACATTCAATAATACCATTTAAAATTTATTATCTAAATTTTGAAATCTCCTTCGTTCAAGTATACAGAATACTTCAAGTTTACCTAGCACTACCAAAGCTGCTTTTCATGTCTTTCCTGCAGTAAAAATTTGAAAGTCAAACTTAACCCTTTCCTGTAAAGATACACCTTTATTGCTAGGGCGAACAGTTTAGATCCAGATCAGCCAGCACATCCATGCCGTCTGATCAGGATCTAAACTGTTCGCTTTTTGATTCATTATGTTATTTCTGACCAAAATGCGACCAGTGCAGATCCTGATCAGACGGCATGGATGTGCCGGCTGATCTGGATCTACACTGGTCGCACATGCGTAAAAATGCGTATATATCCAGGAAAGGGTTAAGTAGATTTAACCTTTTACTCCATGATATTTAATGCAGTATATTTGTAATACAGTGGAGGAATACAAGTTTAAAGGTATCAATCTGCTGGTTGTCTTTCCCGGACCCAAGATCATCAAACTAAGATTGGAGACCAGTCTTAAATCTCAAGCATCTGATTGACTGAAATGGTGACCAGTCACCATTGCAGCCAATCAGATGCTTGAGATTTGAGACTTATTTCTAGATCAGGTTTTATGGTCTTTGGCACAGGTTGAATGAGAAGCTGTCATTGTATGTTGGTCTGTATACAGTGGTTGAAACAAGTAAAAAATGTGTACATTGTACAGATATCAAACCAATATTAAAAATGAAGAAAATGAATTGTAACAGAAAACACACTTTCTTTCATGCATTTCACTTAAACTTTCTTTCATGCATTTAACTTAAAACACAGTTTAAGGTAAATATGAAGGTTATCAAAGATGCTTCCTTTGCATTTACTCAACCATCGCTAGAGGTAAACTCTCTGCATATTCCTTGTTCAATTAAAAATTTGAATCCACACAGTTTTGGCTGAAGGGTGAAGCTGCACATAGATTCAAATACGGTTACAACTGACTGACAGAACTGTAGAGGTATCATGCCACTATTATTTGGTTCATGCCACGGGAAAATGTGTCTTCGGTCATTTAAGTTGCTACTGTATTTGAAAAGAACTTACTGTTACCTATTTTCCCCATAAGCAGGTCCCAAGGTTATAAGCCGAGATTGGAAACCAGTCTCAAATCTCAAGGATCTGATTGGCTGAAATGGCGACTGGTCGCCATTTCAGCCAATCAGATCCTTGAGATTTGAGACTGGTTTCTATGCTCAGTTTTATAACCTTGGGCACTGGTGTTTTTGTTACACATTTTAACAAATTAGTGCTAGGTTTACCTTAAAATGCATAAAAGCAATGTTGTCTGCTCAAATTGATGACCACATTTCAAGATTTGATGTCAGTTTGAAGGCACTTTTATCCAAGATGTTCCCCATTTGGAGGTGATTTTCTGCAAGTTGTTACTGTACACTTGTTTGCAAATGTTAATTTAAACAAATTCCCCCTTAAATTAATGCTTACCTATACCACATGACACTTCAATCAAACACAATTTAACACAGTCTCTCTTTTGAAATAAGCCATTATTTGACAAAATTACTTTTATACTGTGGCAATTTAAGTATTTTATTTGACGCTTTTCCAGTTTTAACCCTTTGGTGAATTCCTTTAGTGTTTTTTCTATGGAGTTATGATGATAAATAAAGAAATATGTAATTAATGATCAAATAGAAAAGAATGAACTTGATGGGTGTTCTGTTTAATAGTATGTTTACCTCAGGTACTTTTTCAGAATAAAAAGGAGCCTAACTCCATCAAGTGAAAACATGACCTAAACATTTAGACCCTGATGTAAGTGTTACCATTTGAAAGTTTGGCGTCAGAAGAACTAAAATGTGTCCTTGGACACTGATGCCCCCACTGCTGCAACAAAATTTGTAATGCGGGACATACAGAAGGACAGACAAGTGCATCTCTATATGCCTTCCACTTTGTGGGGGCATAAATGTTAAGAAATGTCAGTTATAGACAATGTTTATGTTTTCATGATGACTTGACAGACAAACAAAGCAATCATTACGTTTATTTTTTTCTTTGAAATGTCAACACAAAAATGGATGAGAATCTGTTATCCTCCATCTAGGCGTAAAGATTTTTTTACGAAAACTGACTATATACATGCAAAACTAAAAACTGAGGCCGTTTCATTAAGATTGACCAAGACTAAAAGATCAATTACCTAGAAAGGCTTGAGCAATGTTCAGGTTTTGGCCTCCTAATGAATGTTGGGACTTTCCATTATGTTTATACATTAACTGTAACAAAATCAACTTAAACAGAAGACTGCGTTAAAGCCCCAGCCCTAAACTTACGTAAGAATATACTATTGAAAAAATTATATTTGTCTATACAGACTCAAATATATATACGCTCTAGCAGAACACAAAAGGTCCGATCGAATTCTTTCTTATAGACGAGATTTTCAATGATATTGTTAAATTATAGTTAATGAAATTTTAAGAAGCTAAATGTAATGGAGCTATATTTAGCACCGACGAAGAGACCACTACATGCATGATCTTGATTTCTGTGACGTTTCGGAAATCCTACTTTCGCTTTTAGTCGTGCGGACCAAATTTATTTTGGTAAATTAAAATTTTATTAGCCCGAACTAATGCTGCAAATTTGTGCCTATAGTTCCAAATACATGTAATATTTCATACAAGAGAGGGTTAAATTGAAGTAATGCCGCTTTAACATAATGAAAATTAAAACACACTTTATTCTGAACGGATATCAGCAAAATAAAGGACAATGAGAAAAAAAACATTCTGAGGGAGAGGTGAATTTTTCCAGTTTGGTTACAGATAACTTGGTGGCGATGCCCCCACTCCTACAACAACATTTGTAACTAAGGGCCATAACTCTGGTAAAAATATTCACAGGAAATTTTTTTTATTTATCATTAAAACATCCTGCTTGATCATCTGTGCAAGTTTAAAAGAAATCTGGCCAATAGTTAATGCCACAAGATTTAGGGGATGTACATACAAACGGACATGTGCACCTCTATATGCCTCCCACTTTGTGATAGTGCAGATGTGTGTGAGAGGAGAGGGGGGGGGGGGCGTCTTGCCTGTTTAGGTAAGATTAAATATTTTCGGGAGGGCCTGACCCACCATTCTGGGATACATTGGTGAAATGGTGAACATGTGTGAAAAGTTTGAAAGCTGGAAGTTTAAAAGATCATTATTGATCATCATGTAATAAATGATAAATGATCAACTGAAATCTTAACATAGCATCATAATCAACTAGCATGCCTGCTGGTTCATTAAGCAAAATAACAGCTGCAGCTCTGGAATCTATTACATGCATTAATTATCAAAGTTAAATTATGTTATCCCTTTATTCCATAATAAATACAATTTTTATTGCATGTGCGATCACTGTAGATCAAAATCATGTTGTCAGATCTTGATTTACACTGGTCACTTCTTGTTCAGAAATAACCTCATAAATCTAACAGTGAACAGTGTAAATCTGGATCAGATGGTAAAGAAGGTTCACATGTGATTAATTCTGCACACAGGGAGTAAAGGGTTAATAAAATGTGAAACAAATTTTTGGGTCTTTAAAAAACAACAATGCCTCATATACTGGTCTGTCTTTGCAAGTTTTGGAAATGGAGGTTTCATTCTATGTTATGAAAGCATGTGGGCCACAATTTTCTGTCAGCATAACATTATGTGTGTAAAATACAACATAACAATGTTCTGTCAGCATAAAAGTTTGTGACAAAGAATTTTCAGTCAGCATAACATTATGTATGTAACATACAACATAACAATGTTCTGTCAGCATGGCAGGTTATGACACATAACATAATGAGGTTCTGTTAGAATAAAAGCATGGACACATTACAACTTTCTTATAGCTGATAGAATGTGATACAATTAACCCTTTCCTCCATAAATACCCCTATTTACGCATGTGCAACCATTGAAGATCCAGATCAGCCGGCACATCCATGCCATCTGATCAGGATCTGCACTGGTGGCATATTGGTCAGAAATAACCTATAAATCAACTAGATGGGTGTTCAGTTGAACACTTGTGCCGCCCTCTGGTGCTGTCGGAATAAAAATGTAAGTACAAAAAGGGGCACAACTCCATCAAATGTGACCTTGACCTTAAGAATATAGTATCGTGACGAGCGTATTGTCATAGGGAATATAATTTGAAAGATTGATGAAGAAATATTAATAAATGGCAAAGTTATAGCCAACGTTAAGTTTTCATATAAAGGGGAATAACTCCATCAAGTGTGACCTTGACCTAAAGAATGTGGTATTATCAGGAGCGTGTTGTGAAAAGGAATATAATTTGAAAGTTTGATGAAGAAATATTAAGAAGTGGCAAAGTTTTAGCCAATGTTAAGTTTTCGTAAAAGGGAAATAACTCCATCAAATGTGACCTTCACCTAAAGAATGTGGCATCATCACAAGCGTGTAGTCATAAGGAATATAATTTGTAAGTTTGATGTAAAAATATTAAATGACAAAGTTATAGCCAATGTTAAGTTTTCGTGTAAAAATCCAAGTACAAAAAGGGGCACAACTCCATCAAATGTGACCTTGACCTTGAGAATTTTGCAACATCTTGAGTGTGTTGTCATAAGCAATATAATTTGAAAGTTTGATGAAAAAATATGAAGAAATGACAAAATTATAGCCAACGTTAAGTTTTCGTGTAAAAATCCAAGTACAAAAAGGGGCATAACTCCATCAAATGTGACCTTGACCTTGAGAATTTGGCATCATCTCGAGCGTGTTGTCATAAGCAATATAATTTGCAAGTTTGATAAAGAAATATTAAGAAATGGCAAAGTTATAGCCAATGTTAAGTTTTCGTGTCAGACCGATGGATGGACGGACGGACGGACAAAGCGGTCCCTATGTATTGCCATTTCTTCGAAACGGCGATATGAAAAAATATGAAGAAATGACAAAATTATAGCCAAGGTTAAGTTTTTGTGTAAAAATCCAAGAACAAAAAGGGGCATAACTCCATCAAATGTGACCTTGACCATGAGAATTTGGCATCATCTCGAGCGTGTTGTCATAAGCAATATAATTTGCAAGTTTGATAAAGAAATATTAAGAAATGGCAAAGTTATAGCCAACGTTAAGTTTTCATGACAGACGGACGGACGGACGGACAAAGCAGTCCCTATGTATCGCCATTTCTTCGAAAGGGCGACACAAAAAGCGAACAGTACAGACCCTGATCAGACTGCACAGATGTGCCGGCTGATCTGGATCTACACTGTTCGCCCATGCAATAAAGGTTTACCTATGGAGGAAAGGGTACTTACAAAACCCTCAATGAAAGTGCTACAGTCATGACCTCTATAGTTTGATAATGTGTAAAGGCTCAAATACACACAAGTACCACATGTTAGAATTTGGATGTTTAACAGGATAAAATCTTAGAAAGTGGCATTTTCTCTTCAAAAAGAAGTAGAAAGAATCATCCAAATTAGCTGTGGCAACTGCAAACAGCTAACAAACACCATGAGGGGTGGGTTCAGTACAGGTATTATATCAATTTACCTCAGGTATGAAAATGAATGTGCATCAAAAGTTCAAAGTCCTGAACATTTATATTAAATGTTTTATATGACATTTCAAAAATGTAACTTTTTATGAAATCTGATTTTTTTTCCAAGTAAAAGTGAGCACTTTGCCGTCTGATCAGAATCTACACTGTTTGCATTTTGATTATTGTTATCTTTTTACAAAGAGGCCACCAGTGTAGATCCAGATCAGATGGATGTCTAATCAGGATCAACATTGGTGGCACATGTGATGAAAACTGTGGTGTAGTGTTGTAGTGTGAACTTATTGTTCATGAAAAAGAAGATTGTGATGGGTCAGCATGGAGACAGGACTCAATTTAGCTAATTATCTAGCTCATATTGAAATCCGTGCCCAAGATCATTAAACTAAATATAGACATCTGTCTAAAATCTCAAGCATCTGATTGGCTGAAATGGTGACTGATCAGCCTGCAAATCTGTGAAGTCTGATGAGGCTCTATACTGTTTGATTTACATAAGCAAGTTAGCAAATATCTAGATCAGATTGTGTAGATGGCAGGCTGATCTGTATCCACCTTAGTTGCCCATTTTATAAAAAGGCATATCTGTGAGAAAGAGTTAAAAGACCCATGAATCTACCACATGCAAACAAATGCTGCATATGGCATGACTTGAACCTATAGCTGAGAAGGGTCTTTAACATGACCAGCTTACCACTGGGCTAACAAGGCTTTTTGAGATCCATTTTGACACCTTTGTATACAGTTGTGTTCTACATAAAATATATATGGAAACAGTATACATTAGCACAGTGGTTTCATCTCATCAGGTTATTCATAATTCACACAATGTACAGTCATGTGGGGCAAGTCTGCGAATTGCCCAACTCTGCGCATCTGCTTAAAATATTAACAAAATAACTGATGTCATAAGAATAGCCTGCTAGTAAGGATTTTTGTCAAAAAACAAGGCAATTTTTGCTACATCTGATGAGTAAATCTTTCTATAATTATCTGCTATGCAAATTACTATGCTCTTAAATATCAAAAATCATTAAATAAAGATGATAGATGACCCCCCTTGCTCAAACTTCCCCATTTTGACAGTTCTGACCTAAATAAATGTGTGTTATTTAAAACTAACTTCACTTAATGTTCTTTTCAAAAATTTGCAGCTTGGGAGAGTGGTACATTTTTATATAAACAGAAAATGAACAGTCAACATAGGCATGCGCAGAGTTGGGCAACATTTTTGACATCATGTAAACATGTGTGTGATTTCAGTAAGACATCATTTTTATTTTTAAACCCTCTTAAGCAAATTCATGCAGATAAATGACAACCAACCAATTCCTGAATGGATACACTTTCTTTCTGGTAGGTACCTGTCTTTAGCTACTAAAGGTGTTATACACCACTGTTAAGCATTTATGATAGGTGCGCAGAGTTGCCCCACACCACAGTATGACTTTTGTATATTCTCTTTTTCAGATATAATACTGCACTTTATTTAAAAATGTTTAATTTTCCCATGCAAAACTGAGGGAAAATTTTTAAAAGTAAAATAGTTGTTGCACAGTCGATCTCAACTCAACATTGGAAATATTCTGGATGTTATACAGGAAACAGTACTAACTCTATCTCAGTAATAAACTTGCACAATTGGGACAGAAAAACAAATACGCTTCAAGTAATGGATGTCTCATGCCTATGAGACCATGAAACGGGAGCCCTTACGATCTACATTCACACAGTTACACAATTTGAAGACTAAGTATATCACAGGGTTAGGAACTTAGGAGCGTCTCTGTAGCCCGTTCTGGATCCCAGTTCGTCGAAGATAAAGCAACTCTTGCTCTGTGCTGAAATACAAAGCAACAAACATTCTGAAGGAAACATAATTACAGCCATATATAGAATGGGACAGATGCAATCCAACACCTGTTTCTGTAGTTGTATTTTTCTTTGAATACACAATTATCTGTCATGATTTTGTAGAGAAAGAGCTTTTGTACTGTTAGTTTTTTTCTGGTTCCAACATCTAGCTCTCATTGCCTAACAACGACCTAAGGTTGTAACTCTCTTTTGGATATATGTCTGTAGCCCTACGGCTGACTATAAGGGTAGAGCTCTTAACTCAAAATTACAATCCTTAACTCCATATACACCTTCATTGCAAGGGCGATCAGTGTAGATCCATATCAGCTGGCTCACCCATGCCTTCTGATCAGGATCTACACTGTTTTCTTTTAGATTCATATGGATATTTCTGACTAAGAAGTGAACAGTGCTGTTCCAGATCAGACAGCATGGATGTGCCAGCAGATCTGGATATACACTGGTACCACACCTGTGATGTATATACAAAGGGTTGCTTGGTTAATACTAAACCAAACTTTTGAGGCAACACTGAATATATTCATGTAGCCTAAAACATAAACAGTATAGTCAAGGTGTTGTAAAATAAACTTTTTCTTTTTCTGCCTCAACAACATTTGTAATAACAGAAGACCATAACTCTGGTAACTAGACGGTTGTTCAGTTGAACACTTGTGTCGCCCTCTGGTATAATGTTGGAAGAAAAATGCAAGTACAGAAAGGGGCATAACTCCATCTTGACAGAAACAACTTGTCATCATCAAGTTAGAGTGTGTTGTCTTGAGCAATATAATTTGAAAAGTTGATGAAGAAATATTGAGAAATGGCAAAGTTATAGCCAACATTAAGTTTTCGTGTCAAAATCCAAGTACAAAAAGGGGCATAACTCAACCAAATGTGACCTTGACCTAAAGAATTTGGCATGATCGTGAGCATGTTGTCATAAGCAATATAATTTGAAAGTTTCATGAAGAAATATTGAGAAATGGCGAAGTTATAGCCAACATTAAGTTTTCGTGTCAAAATCCAAGTACAAAAAGGGGCATAAGTCAACCAAATGTGACCTTGACCTAAAGAAATTGGCATCATCATGAGCGTGTTGTCATAAGCAATATAATTTGAAAGTTTCATGAAGAAATATTGAGAAATGGCGAAGTTATAGGCAACGTTAAGTTTTCGTGACGGATGGACAGACAGACGGACAAAGCAATCCCTATGTATCGCCATTTCTTCGAAAGGGCGACACTAAAATTGCCGCACTAAAAATCCTTTCTTTACAATCACCTACACATCCTGCTTGATCATCTGTGCAAATTTGAAAGAAATCTGCCTAATAGTTATGAGGAGTTGATGCTACAAGATTTTGGGGAAGGATGTACAGGCAAGTGCAACTCTATATGCAATCCTACTTCGTAGGAGCATAAAAACATGGCTTTAGTTAAAAGAAGTGAAAGTTCTCTACACTATTTACTGTAAGGTTACATTCAACAAGCATCATTTGTTTGGGATTTTTTAGCAAGAAAATGCACTTAAAAGCTCAAATTTATGCCTTTCCATTACTTAATAATCAAACAACTGTACCAAAAAGGAGAAAAGATTCTAATTCTAAGGTCTTTTAGTTTCACTAAACAAAATAATTCAAAAGCCTATTTAGTTTCAGGAAATGTTAAGATAATATGATTTGTTCAATGGTTTGCTACTTCTAGCAATGATTATTGTTGACATTAGTACTATTTTTGACATTATCAAGTAAAACAAAAATCAGTCTCAAATTCTGTGCTGGCAATGCTATTTTTTAATGCTCTTAGAGCAGTTTTAATGTAAATTTTCAAGACTAAAAAGCATTGAACTACACCTACCTCATCAAAGCCCATATTTTTTACTTGTTCTACTTTCTGTTCTAAAACTGTTTCTTTGTGAGGACCTGTAATACACAATTATTAGTTTTTCTAGTAATACTATACATATGCTTGATGTGTGTCGCTTAACTGAACTGATATTTTCACAAACTGCTATTCAACATATGACAGAAATGATCCTTGCTTATTATAACATTAACCTATCCTTTCATATCTCAGACTTTTTCATTACACAGTTATGCCCCTTTCAAACTTAATGCTGCTTTATGAGGTATTCCAACAAATTTGTGTGGAGTTTACAGTCAGCCTTTAAATAAGTTTTACAGTTGACAGGAAATGTACTATGAAGGGGGCATAACTGTGAAATGAACAAGAGTATTAGGGCTGTCCTAAAGCACTCATCTGAACATATTGATACCCACAAAATATCTAAGCCAAAACCAATCTAGCTTTAGAAAAAAAAATCAAATTATGAAACACTGTAGTGCCATCCTTACAATTATGTAGAAAAAAAAGTTAATCCCACTGGGAATCATTTTTAAAACATCATAGGGAATTTTTCAAAAGCCATGCAGCTTAGCAACCAAGATTTTATTCAACCAATATGGTTTGAACAACTCTGGTATTGGTAGAGGGCCACCCAACAGATAAGAGTTGTACCTCCAGCATAAACATTTGTCCAATGTCTTGCAGTCTGGAAAAATATAGCTTGGTTTTCTTTGTACTGTTTTGCTACAACGGCGTCTTGTGGATCGTCTGGTTCTGCAGCCGCCAATAATGCTTGTAATGATAATAACACAGTCCGTAACGTCATAGCTGCAGCCCTGAAATGTGATGGTCACATCATGCTGATGTATAATACTACTACTACTACAATAATAATAATAATAATAATTATAATAATACCTGGAGTTCTGAATGAATACATGCATACACATCTTGAGCTTTTACTTCATTTTATTAATTAATTTTCTCATGTTGGCCCAGCAATTCCCAAATTGGCCCAGTTTAGTCTTCATAGGTTAGATGGTTTTAGTCTGTTAATTAAAAACAAGAGGGCCATGATGGCCCTGTATCGCTCACCTGAGTACAAAAGTACTTTCAGCTTTACCCCAGGGCCAACATTTAAATAATGCTGGTAAAGGGTCTGTTTACAATACTCAACATGAAATATCTAAGGTCTAGTCGCATTAGTTTCAGAGAACAAGGGGTGTAGTTTGACACTAGCAAACATTCTACATGTCTTCAGGTCTTACTATTTAGCTCTATGTAAAAATTGATAAGCCCCTGGGTTGGGCCAATTCGAGCCTGGGGTCATGATATGTATAAACGTGGTAAAGGTCCACAAAGTGATGTTACATGTAAAAATTCTAAGCTCTATGTGTTATGGTTCTAGAGAAGAAGACTTTTACAAGATTTTTCCTATATGATTCGATGTAAAATGGGCGACCCCTGTGGCGGGGCCAATTTTGACCCAAGGGCCATAATTTGAACAACTTTGTTAGAGGTCCATTAGACAATGTTTCATGCCAAATATCTAACCTCTAGCCATTGCGGTTTTGGAGAAAAAGATTTTGTAAGTTTTTGCTTTATATTGATATAAGGAAAACCCATGACCTCTGGGTCAGGGCAAATTTTGACCCAAGGGCCATAATTTGAAAAACTTTGTAAGAGGTCTATTAGACAATGTTTCATGCCAAATATCTAACCTCTGGCCATTGCGGTTTCGGAAAAGAAGATGTTTTAAGTTTTTGCTATATACTGATATAAGGAAAACCCATGACCTCTGGGGGGGGGGGGGGGGGGGGGGGGCAAATTTTGACCCCAGGGCCATAATTTGAACAACTTTGTTAGAGGTCTATTAGACAATGTTTCATGCCAAATATCTAACCTCTGGCCATTGCGGTTTCGGAAAAGAAGATGTTTTAAGTTTTTGCTATATACTGATATAAGGAAAACCCATGACCTCTGGGGCAGGGCAAATTTTGAACCCAGGGCTTTAATTTTAACAATCTTAGTAGAGGACCACTAGGTGATGCTACACACCAAATATCAAAGTTCTAGGCCTTACAGTTTCAGAGAAGAAGATTTTTTAAGTTTTTGCTATATATTGATATAAGGAAAACCCATGACCTCTGGGGCGGGGCAAATTTTGACCCCAGGGCCATAATTTGAACAACTTTGTTAGAGGTCCATTAGACAATGTTTCATGCCAAATATCTAACTTCTAGCCATTGCGGTTTTGGAGAAGAAGATTTTTTAAGTTTTTGCTATATATTTATAAGGAAAACACATGACCCCACCCGGGCGGGGCCAATTTTGACCCCAGGGCTATAATTTGAACAATCTTGGTAGAGGACCACTAGGTGATGCTACACAGCAAATATCAAAGTTCTAGGCCTTACGGTTTCAGAGAAGAAGATTTTTAAAAATTTCATGTTCAAAATCTATTTTTATCCTCTGTGACCTAGATAGGCAATGGACTGGAACCATTTGAACAATTTTGGTAAAGCTTCATGCAAGTAACATTCCTGCCAAGTTTCAGCAAGATTGGCCCAGGAGTTCAGGAGAAGAAGTCGTTTGAAGAAAAAGTTGACGACGGACGGACGGACGACGAACATCAGGCGATCACAAAAGCTCACCATGAGCACTTCGTGCTCAGGTGAGCTAAAAATATAGGCAACATAAAGTTTCATGTAAGAGTTTTATGTGAAAGAGACATAAGTCATACAAAAAGTCAAACAGAAGTTATCGTTCTTGTTGTTAGTGATGACGTTGTTCAAGAAGATAATATATTTTGAATATTAAGTGAACAGGACAAGTACTTTAAAAGTTAATGTCAACATTAAGTTCTGTGTTGAAGTTGCATTTGAAAGGGGCATTACTAAAAAAATATTGGAACAGAAGTTATGGTTCTTATTGAAACAGATGTTGATGTTCCAGAAGATGATATATTCCAAGTTTTAGGTAAAAAGTACAAGTACTTTCAAAGTTATGAGCAATATTAAGTTTCATGTTAAAGTTTTATTTGAAATAGGCACAACTAAAAAAAAATTGAAACTGGAGTTATCATTCTTGCTGTCACAGATGGCCTTATTCATGCTGATTAGTGTTGGGATATCGGTTGCAAACCACAATCGATCATCAGTTGGAATCCGTTGCCACTTCCGATGTGATTTCACCGATTATAATCAGTTTATAAATCATATCTGTGTTACATTAACAAATGGTTTCTAATAAGTAGCTTACATAATTTCCCCTTATTATTGTGTGTTTGCTGATACTTTCCACATAAAGTTTGGTGTTCTAAGAACAAAAAATAAAACTTTTCGCTTGTTTTTATTTAATATGCACTAATTAAAATGAATGAACAATGGTGAACAAAGAATACACACCCCAAAATACGTTGTTGATAGCACCTAATGCCTAAAAGGCCCTACTAATTCATTTCAATCATGACTAGTACAAACAGGGCTTTCCCCACGACCCCAGTCAATTATGACATACTGGCGCCGGGATGCCTTAATTTCCAAACTTACATTTGCGGTATGCTTATAATCCAATGGTATGTCATAAATCCTGACCAGGATGCTTTAAAATTCAATAAACAAGGTCAATAAACATTATGAAGCTTTCTCGCCCACTTCAAGCATTTCTCTGATATTGTTAAGCGGCTATTTTACAAGATCACACCTTACAATATTTAATGAGCGTCTGCTGTGTATCAGAAGTGGGATAGTTGAATGAGTGTATGTTGAATAAAGAGAAGACAGTCGTAAATCAACCAATTAAGAATAGATTATCTCGTCGGTTATGATGGCCTAAATGAGATTAAAACTGTTATATTGTTCTTTGATGACCTGGTAACTGTGAAGAGTTGTGAGCATGTAAGTGGTAAATGATAATCTTATCACTTTTATTAACAGGTGTTTACAGAAGGTTTTTTTAATATAAAAAATAATAACCAAAAATGAAGACGATTTTAAAGTAATTTAATGCTATGAAAGTACTAACTGTACATCTTTAAATGCTGTCCATATCAATAAATGGCCATTCTATTGAACATGTTGACTTTTCAACATATATTAAATTGTGGCATAATAATAATGACAAGAACAGGTCGGCAATCAAGGGCTGTGAATCTAGTGTGAGATTTGTTGCAACAGTAGACAATTGTGGCATGTTTTTTTACACTGATATACATAACAAGAGGGCCATGATGGCCCTTTATCGCTCACCTGAGTACAACAAAGTTATTTTTTGTAACAGTGACCAAGACTCAGATGACCCATATTCGAACTCATCCGAGAAATCATTGGGACAAACATCCTGACCAAGTTTCATGACAATCGGAGCAAAAATGTGACCGCTAGAGTATTAACAAGAAAATTCTATTTTTAGTAACAGTGACCTAGTTTTTGGACCCAGATGACCCATATTTGAACTCGTCCAAGAAATTATTGGGACAAACATCCTGACCATGTTTCATGACAATCGAGGCAAAAATGTGACCGCTAGAGTATTAACAAGAAAATTCTATTTTTAGTAACAGTGACCTAGTTTTCGGACCCATATTCAAACTCGTCCGAGAAATCATTGGGACAAACATCCTGACCAAGTTTCATGACAATCGGAGCAAAAATGTGATCGCTAGAGTGTTAACAAGAAAATTCTATTTTTAGTAACAGTGACTTAGTTTTTAGACCCAGATGACCCATATTCGAACTCATCCGAGAAATCATTGGGACAAACACCCTGACCAAGTTTCATGACAATCGGAGAAAAAATGTGACCGCAAGAGTGTTAACAAGAAAATTCTATTTTTAGTAACAGTGAATTAGTTTTTGGACCCAGATGACCCATATTCGAACTCGTCCGAGAAATCACTGGGACAAACATCCTGACCAAGTTTCATGACAATCAGAGCAAAAATGTGACTGCTAGAGTGTTAACAAGAAAATTCTATTTTGAGTAACAGTGACCTAGTTTTTGGACCCAAATTACCCATTTTCGAACTCGTCCGAGAAAGCAGTGGGACAAACATCCTGACCAAGTTTCATGACAATCGGAGCAAAAATGTGACCGCTAGAGTGTTAACAAGAAAATTCTTTTTTTGGTAACAGTGACCTAGTTTTTGGACCCAGTTGACCCATATTGGAACTCGTCTGAGAAATCATTAGGTCTAACATCCTGACCAAGTTTCATGACAATCAGAGCAAAATTGTGACCGCTAGAGTGTTAACAAGAAAATTCTATTTTTAGCAACAGTGACCTAGTTTTTGGACCCAGAGGACACATATTCGAACTCATCTGAGAAATCATTGGGACAAACATCCTGACCAAGTTTCATGACAATCGGAGCAAAAATGTGACCGCTAGAGTGTTAACAAGAAAATTCTATTTTAAGTAACAGTGACCTAGTTTTTGAACCCAGTTGACCAATATTCAAACTCATCCGAGAAATCATTGGGACAAACATCCTGACAAAGTTTCATGACAATCAGAGCAAAAATGTGACCGCTAAAGTGTTAACAAGATAATTCTATTTTTAGTAACAGTGACCTAGTTTTTGGACCCAGATGACCCATATTCGAACTCGTCCAAGAAATCATTGGGACAAACATCCTAACCAAGTTTCATGACAATCGGAGCAAAAATGTGACCGCTAGAGTGTTAACAATAAAATTCTATTTTTAGTAACAGTGACCTAGTTTTTGGACCCAGATGACCCATATTCGAACTTGTCCGAGAAATCATTGGGACAACATCCTGACAAAGTTTCATGACAATCGGAGCAAAAATGTGACCCCTAGAGTGTTAACAAGAAAATTCTATTTTTAGTAACAGTGACCTAGTTTTTGGACCCAGATGACCCATATTCGAACTCATCCGAGAAATCATTGGGACAAACATCCTGACCAAGTTTCATGACAATCGGAGCAAAAATGTGACTGCTAGAGTGTTAACGAACTAAGTGTGGACGGACGACGGACGACGGACATTCATCGATCCTAATAGCTCACCCTGAGCCAGCTCAGGTGAGCTAAAAATGTCATTAATCAAGTGAATTCACATTGGCCATGTTATTGGGCCCATCACAGTCACATTAGCCCTTGGCCTTGGGCTAATTATCCTAATATGAATACTCTCGGCCCAATAATAAGGCCAATATGAATTCAATTGATTAATAACATTATTTTCAAACAATTGGCTGTTACTACCTTGAAATATATTCATATGATGATTATTTTATTATAATAGTACATCACATTTACTTTTTATACAGTTCTTCTAAAGTTTATTACATTAAGTTAGATATTTGAAAACACTTAATATACATGTATAATGCCATGATACGTAACCAGGCACCTTTAAACAAATGATGTGCTCACCATTGATCTTTTAAAATGTCCAGACATATCGCTCCAGTGACACTGCTTATGTTTGGATGCCATATCTTTGTTGCAAACTTCACCTGAAAAAAACATTCCTTCATCTGACAAGCAATATCACTGCAGTGTTTATTTTATGCCAAATATTTGGAGAAATTGGCCCCATTCCCCCCTCAAAATAGTATATATTTTTCCCCCACATCCGTAAAAAATTCCCCCTTTGCCGGAGTCTGTTAAGCACCCTTCGATAGTGAAGATGATAAATCTGAATTTTGGATATGTTTAATGGATACCCCACTGATGGACAATACAGTGACAAGAATAACTGATAAATTTGCAGACAGAAAAAGACATTTCACTGTACACCACTGACTTTCTTTGAATTAAAAGATCAGTGAATACTTTGTTATGTTGTGTTTGACAGGCTGCAAGTATCTTCCAAATATTCCCCCTTTCCTTTGTTCGCGTAGCAATTTTCCCCCTCCAAAGGGCTGCTACCCCCTTCCCCCAAAAGAGAAAAAAAACACTGATCACTGAAATATCACACTATTATTAAATCATATTGATTTGACATTTTTCATTGGATTAAACGTGATCACATGATATGTGATAAATTTCAATATTGACTCGTAGGTGGAGTCTTAATCAAATATTGACCTTGGCAAAATATTTCACACACAAATTGGCTTAGGTATGAAATACGTCACAGCGCTGGCCGTTGTAAACAAAATTGGTGCCAGCAGTGGGAGACAGAAAAGTAAAACTGCTGCTAAAAGCACTGGTGGAAGACATATAACTGGCTTAATTTATGATATTTGGGTGTTGCACTGTGTAAATATATCAGGCAATGCTTCATGGTAATGTAATGTCGCCAGTTGCAGCAATGAAATGGAAAAAAGCATACTGTATGATCAGGCACAAAGGTATGTGACAATTTTGGAAAGTAGAATTATTTTAAAATTAAGATTTAATAATAAAGCAATTGTTGCATTTCAGTTTTGGTCAATATAGTGATTTATCGACCTGTCGAAGCAATATCGACCTTGGGCTACACCCTCGGTCGATATTGCTACATGATGTGGATAAATCAACATATCGACCCCACTGAAATGCAATAATTGTATAGTATAAAATCCAAACACACCCTAATGCATCTTAAATTGTGAATATTGCAATTCATGGAATCACCTTGCATTTAACGAATTAAAAGAATTAACTTAAATATATATTCAAAAAGGTTTTTATCATTAACTTGCATTTTGAAGATAAAATTAAAAAATAAATTAGGTTAGATTTTCTTAAGCTGTAAATAGATTCTTATCAAGGTTGTTCAAATACATTAATGAGATAAATAATAACATAAAATACAGGTATCAAGTTTTGAAAACTATACCAACATTTAAGAATTCTTATACCAAATGAAAAGTCACATAATTAACCTAAACCCTACTCATATTGACATATTCCCATACATAGCTGCCAGGAAAGTTCTGCAACAAGTTACTGGCCGAAGAGGAGATGCTGCGACACAGATCAGACTGAGTTAGACTAAATTAAGGCACATAATGTGTGTTGGCATCCAACTTCGGCATGAAGAGATATGGACAACAAAATTGCTCAATTCAGTGATGCCATTAATGCTGTGTGTAAACTTGTCTTCTTATAAAACTAGAATTATCACTGAAAGTGATTAAATACCCCCCACATGTGTGCTTGATACTTGAACTGGGAATACTTCGAATCAATGGCATACTCATTATAATGTGCCCCACCTTCAATCCAAAGTGTCGTCTTCACAGAAGCCACATAAACAGCAAGTTTCATCAGAATATCTCATTCATTCTAAATTTATTGAGCATAAATGGTTTGAATATGTTAGTAACAGTGACCTTTACTTAACTTTTATCAAACAACTGTGTGCCAAAAAATTGTTTATATATGTGAAGCTTTTCATGAGAAATCATCCAGAAACCATTTTTTTCTATTTTTAGTAACAGTGAACAGTGACCATGACCCCATCAGGTCCAATTTCAATACCAAGTTTCGTCATCACAGACACTACCTATATAGCAGTTTTCATCACAATATCTCATTCCTAACCAAAGTTATTGAGCATATATAGTTATTTTTCTATTTTTAGTAACAGTGACCTTGACCCCACAGGCCTTACTTTGAATCCCAAAAGTCATCTTCACAAAAACCACCAATACACCAAATTTCATTTAAGAATCTCATTCCAAGATATAGTTACTGAGTGGAAATGAAGTTTTGAAGTTGATAATAATAGTGACCTTGACCTTGAACCCACAGGCCCCAAAGTCAAACCTAACCTGTATCTTGTTATGTTACATCTGTGTCCCAAAAAATAATTAAATCTATGAAGTATTTCATGAGTTATTGTCCAGAAATAATTTTTCCATTTTAAGTAACAGTGACCTTGACATTGACCCCAGAAGCCCCAAAGTCAAACTCGACCTGTATCTTCTGATGTTACATCTATTTACCAAAAAAGGATTTTATCTGTGAAGTGTTTCATGAGTTATCATCCGGAAACCATTTTTCTATTTTTAGTAATACTGACCTTGACCCCGCCAGCCCCTAATTCGAACTTGACCTGTATCTTGTGATGTTACACCTGTGTACCAAAAATTTTTAAAATAGTTGATACCTTTCAGGAGTTATCATCCGGAAAGCATTTTTCTATTTTTAGTAACAATGACCTTGACCCTGACCCAACCAGCCCCAAAATCGAACTTGACCTGTATCTTATGACGATATACCCATGTACCAAAAATTATTTAATTCTGTCAAGCCTTTCATGAGTTATCATCCGGAAACAAATAATCCGACCGACTGACTGACAGACCGACCGACAAGCTCACTCCTATATACCCCCTCAAACTTCGTTTGTGGGGGTATAATTATTTACCTGGACACAAACTTTTAATCAAATACCATGTCCCTAGGATGTAACTGTTCTAGCATTGTTGCCTAACCCTTAACTCCATGGATATGGCTTTTATCATATAGATGACAAGTGTAAATCCAGATCAGCCTGCACATCATCTTGCCAGTCTGATCAGGATCAACACCAGTGGCTTGAATGGGTTTTATTTCTAACCAAGAAGTGATCAGTGTGGAGTTAAGGGTTAAAAATGTTAAAACATTAATTTCCTTGAGAAAACAAATAATACAAAATGTAATAACCTGAGCCTAACTTCCATATCAACCCTTGCTCCAAGATTATCACACTTCCAGTAATAGCCAAGTTTACAAGCACAAAATTTTCATTTTTTTTATTGAAGTCTTATTTCATTACAGAACCATGTACTTGAAAACAGTTTATAGCAATAAAAACATCCTGTACCAATGAGTTTCACAATTTTAATTGTTATTTATTTAAAATGCAATCAAAATCACTGAAGTTACTACAGAGTGATCCATTTATTTACCTTTGGAGGATTAAATGGGTATGTTTCTGGTATTTTGATTTCCAAAATAAACTTGCCGCCATCATAGGCTGTATCAGGTGGGCCAATAATTTCACCTCGGAGCTCTGTATAATTGTCATTCACAAGTTCAACTTTGATATGGCATTTTGCAACCTGTAAATAGATAGAATAAATAAAAAAGCTCAGTGGCAGCAGACTGATAGTTAAACATGCATTGCTGAACAACAATGAACATTATTTTTATTAAATACACAAGTTACAGGTAAATGGAAGGGGTAGAATTTTATTCTTTCAAATTTTAATTACTGTCCTTTAACTTGGCATTTTTGTGGTGAGCAAATTAGAGAAAATACAAGATAGCTTTATGGTTTATTTATGACTGTGTTTTAAATTACAATACATTATTTAAAAGATCTATGATGCCTACACTAAAAATAAGATTAACTAGAATGTGTCTTGGACACTGATGCCCCCACTGCTGCAACAAAATTTGTAATAACAAAGGGCCTTAACTCTGGTAAAAATGGTCGAAGGAAAAATTCCTTTCTTTACGATCATCTACACATCCTGCTTGATCATCTGTGCAAGTTTTACAAGAGATCCGCCTTATAGTTTAGGAGGAGTTGATGCCACAAGATTTGGGGACGTACGGACGTACATATGGACGGACGAGTGAACTATATATGCCGCCCACTTTGTGGAGGCATAAAAATAACACTGGCTGGCCCTAGAGGCAACATTAAACTGGATATTGTAATTATTTTGTATTGTAATTAATTATTTTGTATTTATTTGCGTGGAAGGTGATTTATTTTGACACCCAGATTAGACAACATAGCAGGTACCACACTTCATTACTTTTCTTACAAATTCTTTTTTCTTTAACTTTTGTCTCCTGTTATTATCAATATTCATCTGTTTATAACAATATAACAGTTTTTTGGAAATTGTTAAAAATATATATATTTAATCACAGCTTATCATCATTAAAATTGTAAGGTGTGCAAGAATGAAATACCTTAATTCTGACTAATATCGACAGTAAATTAAATTTGTATTTGAACAATTGTGTTACATTTCTAGTGTTGTTTTTTCTTAAACAAAATATCAGTTATTTGGTTGTAAATTATAACAAATGGATTACAGTCAAATAGTAATATTTGACTTGTGGCCTATTTGACTTGATACCTAAATTATAAAGGTTTCTTCCTGTGCTTAAGTTTGATGGATTTTGCCTGCATTTTAAACAGAACTTCCTGAAATGACATAAAGGGATTACAGTCAAAACGGCCTCACGTAAAAACGGCCTCAGGTTAAAACGGCCTCATTTTGGTTAAAACGGCCTCACTTTCAGAAAAATATTGGTTAAAACGGCCTCACTATTTTTAAAGTAGATGACCCTTGTTTGAATTACATTTTTTAAAGATGTTGTAGTAAATTGATGTGAAGAAAGAAATAGACACAACAAATTATTGCCATTATCATATTACTCGTGTGCGCATTTGAAAAGAATTTTTGTGTTGTTTAGATTTTGTGAATTTATGTTATTTAAATAGAACGAGAATTTTTTTCTAGTTACTGTTCTAACGTGCGTTAATAAATGCAAAATGAAGATACATTTATGTGTGCAAAGGTTCATTAAACGGCATTTTGCTGCTACAGAGATTTTGATATTTTTATTTTACTGATGTCAGTGCAATGACAACTCAAGATGGCCCTTAATTCAGAAAAAACATTTCAGAATACTGGAGAAGGTGTAAATTGATAATTAAATAAACACAGAAGGCAAAAAATTATACGTTTAATTAATATACCAAAAGTTTAATGATGAACAAAAATATATCAAAGTAAAGATTTAACTAATTAGCATTAGTTGCTTCTATACACCATTATTAATAGACCATCTGGGCAAGTGGCGATCTTGTAGAATTTCAGTTCGCATACGCGTAAAGAGTCCTTCACACCTACTCAACATGACACCATTATTTTTGGGACAGACTGGCAAGTGAGAATATCCTGTCAATTACTGGCAATTAACAGTAACGGGATGGTATTCAAAATTGTATATCACAGTGTGATTTTAAGTTCTTAAAGAAATTGATGATGATTATTAAACTGAAGAAAAGTTATTAAATAAAATTAACAAAATTGGTCATATATCCCATGTCGTAACACCTATGCAATGTCCTCTCTTCCATTTTTCTAACAACATTAACATTTGCGCTGTCCCAGTCAAACATTATTTTAATGGAAAACAAAATGAAATATTCATAAAAATGTAACAATTACTTTAAATCATTTACTAAAAATTTTAATTGATGCGGAAATAGAAGATTATATAAGTGATGAGAAAATATACAAAATGTCAAGACTACTTATACCTACGATTTTTACCTTTTTCCCCCTACCCTTTTCTTTAACAAATACATAGCTCTAGTTCAGGAACAGACTGCCTTTTTTAATTTTCTTAAAATTTGTTAATTTAAACACATACTTCTATTATCACTAAAGTTATTTCATCCCATTATTTTTATTGTCATTATCACTATCAATTATTGTTGAGTAGTTTAGTGAAAATTACTGTTAGAAATTTGTTAATCTATATTAACATCTGTAATATAATAATTATTAAATATTAACAGGATTAAATTAGGTTTTCCTTAAAAAAAAAATAAAGCAATAAAGCTGTTTTACAAAGAAATGCAACATAATTACCAGTATAAGAAATATCAATCAATAATTATTATAGACACCTGCACAATAAGTATGATAATCAAATAATGTCATCAAGGATGCGCGGTGGTAGATTAAAGTTGGCGAAATTAACCAAACTGAATACTGGATGTCTTTTTCAATGAACAGTATGCATTAATTTTATATTGGACAATCATTGTTTTTGATGAAAATAAAACAAGTATTAATTACTTAATTTGACCAGTCATGGAATAAATGAACTTGTATATAATGAACAAACCAAGAATTAAACGAATTGACATGCACTCATCAAGAGTATTAAAGCAGTAAAAAAGATGCCTATTTTTTTTGCTAATATAATATTTAAAATTTATTTTAAAATTGAGGCCGTTTTGACCAAAAAGTGAGGCCATTTTAACTTAAAGTGAGGCCGTTTTGACTATAAGTGTGGCCGTTTTAACCAAAAAAGAAAAATGTGAGGCCGTTTTGACCAAATAGTGAGGCCGTTTTAACTTGAGGCCGTTTTAACCAGCACCCACATAAAGCAGATGCAATAGTAATATAGCATCGTCCGATAGTTGCTGCAAAAGAATAGAATGTGTAAAAAGGGGATGGGGTTTGACAACGTGTTTTGACCATAATAAAATTATTGGACAGTTTCTTTTAGAGACATGAGAGATGACTAGGCAACCCAGGAACGGTGTTCCCAAAGAATTGATATAAAATTTTGGTTTTAACCTCTTCGCTCTTGACAACTTCCTTAAACTCTCTTCGAATGCGGGCTTCTGCTATATTTGCCATTACTAGGTTGGATGAAACCGCTTAGTTTCTCTTAAAAGTTTCCAAATTGATCCAAGTTCGGATTAGACCGGATGTGGCGTATGCGCAAACGCGTAACAAAACAACCATTATTACCACAATCCCAATATCACCAATGGACCATTTTGACTGCTTCACTGCGCATGTCTGTACCTCATCAGACAAGCAGACAGTAGTAAACCAATTTTGTCTGGAGATTATAGTCGCCAGAGAATCCTTAGCGAGCTTCAGTTATCTTTCCTTGAGATTTAAAATAGGCGTTATTCCCACCGCGTACAAGTAAAGAGTTAAACAACTTAACACCTTGTTAGTGTTAGATTAAAAATACAACAAACTCAGAGTCATATTACAAGATTCATGTTAACCATTATCCCAATAGGGTTGCTGATAGCAATTTGATGCTACTTCACTGTCGGTCACTGATTTATTTGTTTGGAATGCCTACTATACTGAGATACGTTAAACATTCGAGTTGCACAAATGATGCACAATGTTTGTCGTATCATGTCGTTCAGTGCAGTGCGCTGTTTGTACTTTCTCGTTGCTGATTTAAACTAGTAAAAGCAGTACCTCTTCTTTTGTTTATAACAAAGGGTGCATATTTACTCTATCCATGTCAAGTTTTATCATGAATTATAATGATGAGCAATAGGCCTAGTTGATAAGAAGCTGGAGAGAAAATATAAGAGTAGATACAGAAAGCAAGTGTGATGTCATCCAGCAGCCAATCAGAGGGCTCTAGTGTTTGGTTTACAACAGTCGTTTATTTTCTGATAACGACGGTGAAAGAGTCTACAGACCATTCAGTACTTTAGACACTTTCACCTGCAAAATAATGTTTGTGACCGCAATGTATCTATAAAGGTGACCTTTTATTTTCAAAATTATTGTAATGGTGAATGAAAAATTCCTCGCACTTTACATACGATATATACCGTCCATTCCTGATACTGCACCGACGATACAGCCCAGATTATTGGACTTAACGGCCCAGGACGTGCGGACTATATGGCCCGGATTTTAAAACGATACCGTCCATATTAAAGGCGAAAATAATAGACTAAAACGTCAAATTTACATGAAGACCGAACCAGGCCAATACAAGTATTGCTGGGCCAATACGTGAATTGCTAGGCCTATACGAGAAATGCTGGGTCAATATGAGACAATGACTAATGGTTGCGGGTAAAACCTGAACAGAACCAGATTAGACCGCGTAAACTGGACAGGTACCTCGGTCTCTAGGTGTAAGACCTGTAATTAAAATTCCCTTTATAAACTATAGTAAACATTACCTGTTTAAAAGGCTGGCAATCATAGCTGGTACCATTTGATAAAGGGCTAACCTACATGCTTTTGAGGTTAAGTGTTTATACTGTCCATTTCCAGTAGGGGTCATATATCATTTAACAGAGATTTGACACATTGAAACCGGTGATCTGTTTTTTCACTTCTGTGTGAACATCAAAACTGTTTTACATATGCCATCCTAAAACCACGGCCTTTTTTCATATAGTGCATTTCCAAACATAAATTTGCTAACCGTGTGTAGGAACATCCGGTGGACAATTTACAGGTCATTTTTAAAATAGTCGAACGCGGTACCAGTCTACCCGGTAACTAACGATTAGGTACGGAAATCTTCGCTCGTTTCCGATAATACGTTATAAAACAATAACGGCACGTGAGCTTATTTTATATCTGCTAGTACATTAATCTAATGTTCATGTGAAAATAATAATTAAATAAGTTTCTGCTATATTTGCCAGAACTAGATTGGATGAAACCGATTTGTTTCTCTTAAAAGTTTCCAAAACGATGCTAGGTTTTACCAAACCGTTTGTCTCAACCAACTTATTTCTCATTGTATAATAATATGTTTGTTTGTCAGACCAAGTAAATGCATGAACGCGGGTAAAGAGCAATTGACAGATGGACTTGCGGACGATACAGCCCATCCCCGATACGGCCCAGACGATGCAGGCACGGATTGGTGGACGATACGACACAGGACCTGCGGAATATACGGCCCACAGATAGAGACGATACGGCCTAGATTAAAGAATCTAAGGAAAAGTGATTGGAAGATGGAATGACGGACGATTCGGCCCATCCCCGATACAGACCAGACGATGCGGTCCACATTGGTGGACGTTACGGCACAGAACGTGCGGACTGTACGGCCCAGAAAAAAGACTATATGGCCCAGCTTTAAGATATATTGCCCAGGCAAAAAGTGGAGACGATAAGAGAATGGTTATACAATGATAAGTTTCGAAATAGACACCACAAACAATAACAAAAGTGAGAACCCTTTGGGTTACCGCCTTCACTTTTTTTCGAACGGTCAGCGGCAAAACTATTTGCCACTGAGGGTTTAACCAGGTTTGAGGGTTCAAAAAACGCACGAATATATAAAACATGAGCAGGTAATAGCGTTGCAAAACAAAACGGCGGGTACTCGATGATTTTGCCGAGACCAGAGCATCTGTAGTCAAATCAGCAAGAACATGATGACAGGGATTAAAGAAACAAATTAGTAGTTGTTGAAATGTCTTTGTTTTGTTAAGCAGAGGGGTTAAAATGTCTTAAATGATAGGGGTTGAAATGTCTTCAAAGTTTATGGTAGAAATTTAAAATGAGGGGTTGATATGTCTTCATTTCATGGGTTAAAATGTCTAATGGGATATGGGTTGAAAAGACTTCATTTGAGGGGTTGAAACGTCTTCGTTTTAAAGAAAGGGTTGAAATGTCGAGGGGTTGAAATGTCCGATACCCGTTTATACTTTATTAAACGAAATCAACTACTGTCGCTTGTCTAATGAAATAAGGACATGCGCAATGTAACAGTCAAGCCGGGAAACGGATTGTGTTGATTAAGTTTTGCGGGAAAGTGACGAGTAATCCGAAGGCAGCTGCATGAGTGAAGAAATTTGTGTAAGCAGAGAATTTAAGGAAAGAATGCCCAATATCAAAGTATTTGGAGGCAGTTCACATAAAGATCTGACAGAGAAAATATGCGATCGTTTGGGCATCGAATCGGGAAAGGTGATAACAAAAAAATTCAGCAACGGAGAATGCAGGTTAATTTTCTATTGTGCGTCAAACCGGGCCAAACGTGTTTACGAAAGCATTTAATTATTCATAGAATCTAGTGTGAACTACGAACTGATTAATACTGATACTAAACAGTAATTCAGCTTTAAATATGTTCTTTCTAAAATATGTGTTTAGATAGATGTCCAGTTCTTTATCTTGTATCACTGGGACACTGGCATAGACCCAGAATGGGTCATATTTAAGAATTTAGGTTAGTGTGATAGGCTATTATGATGCACCCAACAGTCTCATTAGGTTTTGGTAAAACTGCATGAATTGCCAATGATCTTTGAATTATTTGTATCAAGATTATACAAGTGTGTTGTTTTCAGTTTTAGGGAAAATAATGGAAGTCACTGTTCCTTTTAGGGGACAATGATCTAATACATTATTTGATAAGATTCATCTGGGTGCTTATGAAAATTAATAGGCTACTATTACCCATTATTCTTATTTGTTTAAGAATATGTATGTCAATGTAATGACAGAGCTTTTTTCACTGCCTGGGGAAGGCGCCCATGCCCTATAATTTTGGGGAAAATAGCGTCATTTTTTCTTTAAAGTGGAATGAAAAAACCTGATGTAAAGTTACTTTTTGGGGAAAACTCCATGAATTTAAAGAAATTTTCTGAGAGGAAGGAGCCCATAAACGGCCCCTGCTATAGAAGGATAAAAAGCCCTGAATGACACTTCAGATGTTGTTAAAAGTGCTTAATATAATTCACTTCTTCATAAATAACAAACAAGACATAGTACACTTTAATCTATTTAATTACAAAAATGAAATTCACAAAACATGGCATACTAGGTTGGCGCTAAGGAAAAAAAAGTATGAGCCAAATTTTTAAGCAGCGTGATAGCGCGCGACCTTTGTTACAGATATTCATAAACCAACTCGGTATCTAAAACAAAGTAAGTTTTATTCCATTTTTTTTTAAACATAGAAGGCTATGTGATTTTTTCAATAGCAATTTACTGCACTATATAATTTAATGATACTGTTAATGTTTATTTCTGTAATTACTGTGATTTCTGCTATTTACACTTAAAGGACGATTGATTCTCCTTTCTTTCTTATGCTTCCAAAGACTGAATGCCTTGCTGAAATTAAAGACAACAATCATGAATAGTATGCTTGAGCAAGGCTAATAACATAAATGCCCTAGTATTTAAAAGTACAAAGTACTTAGAATTGTAAGCTTATTGTAAATGACTTTAGAAAATATTTATCTTTACAAATACGCTGCAATTTCAATACTCCGGACCGATTTTCCCGCCGATTTACATCTGTCCATCTATTAGAAAAAAGCTAATTTAAAAGTTGTATTTAAAAATCCACTGACTGATTATAATAACGTTTTGATTTGTCTCTGACTGTTCCGATTTGAAGATTTTTGGGGTAGTTAAATTATTTGCCGACGTCAGTCATCATATTTATCGATCTTGTTACTCCACCCATGCATCGTCAGCTTGACTCGATTGGTAGACGACTGTGACATTTTTAATTGTTTTAGACAAATCCCGTTACGTAAACAAACATGTCCGCCTCGAGCAAATAATAAAACTGCTTATCAGGGGTTCTAATTAATTATGACATGCATGTGGTAGAAAGTGTACCAGATTTTTTTATCCGCGGCAGGGGGTAAGTAATGATTGTTAAAACAGTGTATGGTCGGTGACACGTGGCGGGAAATTGATCGATATTCGTCTGCTGTGCGAAATTTTACGCCCAAATTTTTTATCGCCAGATTCATTGATTTGTAAGAAAATCATCGCCAGCTGGTATTTTTTATCGCCAATTGGCGATTTTGGCGAGCGATAACACTAACATAGGCATAACTTAAATTTTCAAATAGTCACATCTTGTAGCATGTTTAGCAACATTTAAGCAGTCATATCCATTTTATTTCATACAAAAAATGACATACACTTTGATTTTCAAACAGTCACATCGGACACCATATTAAGTAGCATTTAACAATTTAAGCAGTCACATATCCAGCACAATGCAACCAAACTATTCTGAACACACTGCTTAGAGTCACCTGTTGGTTTGGTGACCAGGTGCACATATATAGCCAAGATTTGTTTAAGTAAACCAGTGTTACTTATGTCACCTGCCCTGTATTGCTCCCATGCTGTAAAACACATCCCTGCATGAACATAAAAGCCAATTTCTCATCTGGGTTGTGCTGCAGATGGTGCTCTCATACCATGCAGATCTGGTTGACTACTGAGCCCACTTCTAGATGCAGATTATAGAAGGGTGGCGAGATCCCAGTGACGGTGCCACCCTGAAATATAATCATCTACATTTTTAACTTAAACGAAAGTTTTAATGGTGTTATTTAATATCAAATAATAATAAATAATGTCAATCATTTGTTTCTTGATCTATGGCTCCAGTGTCAGCACCACAGAATGGGTGTATTTTGTTTGCTCAAACAGCATTTCCATGTGCTTAAATTATTTCAAAAATGAAATCCATTTTATCTCTTTCCATGCACATGTAAAATTGAAAAATCCGGACAAAACGGCAAAAATCCTGACTATCAGAAAAATAACAGTGGGGGTTATTTGACCAAAGTATGAGCTATTTGACCAAACTGGGGGGTATTTGACCAATTCTTTTCCTAGTGGGGGTGTTTGACCAAAAGTGTGGGGGCTTTTCGACCAAAATGGGGACGTTTTGACTTTAGGGCTATTTGACTAGATTCCATATGCCTTAAGTACTACTTAGAGGATCTATCCTACTCACCCTGGAATATGCGTCTGTGTCTGTCAAACAAATTATGCACTTGGTCCATTATTTTAAAACTGTTTAGATATCACCTTCAAATTTGCAATGTTAAGGGCTTACCACACTCCTCCCAAGCATGTTCATCGATAAAAAAAATTATCAAAATCTCAGTAACGGCAAAATGCCGTAAAATGAAACTTTGCAATAATGTTTGTTATTAATGTATCTTTATTTTGCAGATGGTAAGACACGTTAGAACAGTAAAGAAAAAAAGCGACATAAATTATAAAAATTCCCTCAACTTATATTTACATAAATTCACAAAAACTAAACAACACAAAACATCATTTTAAATGCCCACATGAGTAGTATGATACTGACAATTTATTGTGTCCTCGTGACTTACATATGTAAACTTTACGAGATATTAGTAAAAGTGTGTTTGACCTTGAATTTCCTTGTCGCTTCCTGGTCGCCTCAACAGATGACAATCACTGATTTCTCTTTTAGTAGTCGAAAATTATTTTACAAAGAACACAACATTTTCTTGTCAGAATCATTGCACTCACATGGGAATTTAAAATTATGTTTTGTATCTCTTAGTTTTTGTGAATTATGTAACCTGGTTATGAAAATGTTTTAAAGAAATTTATATTATGCAAATGATCCAATTAGTAATGTCTTTGATGTTTATCAACGATTCCGGGACGTTTCGCGCCCAAGTCACTTCCTCACCTAGTGTTGTATCTATAGCGGGATAGCGGGGCGCCGCTCGCCCTTCTGCCCTAAATTTCAAACACTCTGCCTTTTTCCCATGAGCGCCCTTCTGCCCTTAATCATAAAAATTAATGTCAACCATCCCAAATCCTGCCTCTGTTTATGCCAATGTTTGTCTAAGTTACCTTGTGTATTGTCAATTAACAAGATATGTGGCGACGCGTGTATACGTAATCAACAGCGACTGCCGAAAAATCAATAATCAAGCGTGTACTGGTCCCTTTATAATTACCACTTAATTTGTGGATTTAAGTCTTGATTGCCGCTACAACAAAAAATTGTTATATAAGGTGATAAAGTGATTTGTACAAACAATAAAGATGACAAATGATGTATGGTTTTGATGATTGGAATACAAGTGTTTGTTAATGTCACTATCGGTAAATACAATAGAACACGTGAAAAATACACCTGAACCAATTTGTCCTTTTTAATTTTAATTGTCCACCTACCCAAATTATCCTTAAAAAATTATTCTTACCAAGAATTCGAAGCATCAACATCTCTTTCTACATATCGTACAATGCCTTCTGTAAAACGAAAGTTGGCTCAGTTAGAAAAAGAACGGGCCAAAGCAGCGAAAACGAATCACTGCTTGAAATCTTTCTTTGGAGTTAAAGCAAGGTAGTTTTTTATGATAAATTGTTTATTGTTAAGAAAAAAATGTGGTTATTTGCGTTTTTGTTTAATCTGTGTGCGTACGGATATAAGGATTAAATGAATATCATAAGTGATTTTTTATCAGTTGCCAGTGTACGGTTCAAAACATGCAAAAATATCAACGAATGTAAAATCGTATATGCAATGTCTGATCATATGTTCGTTTTAATCTGCTTGTTTCATTGTGTGTGTACTAAACAACAACATCAATAATTATTATAAGTTAACTAAGTTCTAATAATTTCGAGTGCCTGCCTTAAACAGGTAAGTTTCCTGAGGTCAGAATTATCAACCGAGTTTACGTTTAGGTAAACAAAAATATAAATGTGTTAGGCTGCGTAATTTAACGTCCCAGAATTGTATCAAACTGGTAAAATTACGGTGTACAAGATGCCAATACTCACATATTTCGTCATCTAAAATTGCACCACCGCAAATTGTGTCATATGTTTTCGCGACTTTGTTCGATATAATTATATCCCGATTATTCCGTGACTCTTATTTACAAAATCAGTGCACATTTATGATTTGTGTTTAGTGTGACAATATTGTTTTTAAATTTTCTAAAACACAGAGCTCAATCATATTTTGTAAATAATAGAAACCCTGTATAATGAAGCTCTTGATTAATGCTGACAGCCTACACCAGTTTCAAAGTAACACACTGACTAGAACTTGAAAGTTTAGTGAACAGTGAGTAACATATTAATCAGATGCTGAATTGTAGCTTGTGGTTTCTTTTTAACTTGACTTTTTGTTTCAAAGTGCAGTGCATGTGATATTTGAGATTCATAAAGATGTATATTAGAGAGCTATGCATTATTATATACTGATTTGATAGCTTCAAAATTTATTCAATATTTATTTAATCCAGATCATCATATAACAGGGTATTCTGAATTTAATAAAACATCTAAAAACAAAGAAAGTGACAATGCATTATGTGTATTACTGTGTTACTTCAATGTGTATTGTTCAAATGCTAACAATGTTCTACATGTATAAAATGGAGAGATTAGAACATTAAAAGCTGTTACATGTTTTTTGCAGTATTTATCAATGTTTTCAATAAAATATAGAAGATATACAATGATTAAAATTTAAATAAAATATGATAAACACTTGTATTTTATTAATAACAGTATATAGTCCTAATAATAATAATTATAAATTGATAATGAATTGCATTGGATATGCTGAAAAGTGCCCTTTAGCTGGTGAAAAGCGCGAATTTGCCCCTGCCCCTTTTTTGCAGCACCCTGCCCTTTTTAAATCCTGGATACAACACTATCACCCTAGTCAATTCGCCCCCAAGTCACTTCCTCCCTAGACAGTTCGCCCCTGGTCACTACGCCCCTGGTCATTTCGCCCCCTATTTACTTATAATAGATGAAAAGGGAACTTTGAAAGCCACCGAACACGACAAATATGAAAATAACAATTTTTAAGATATATTTTCATTTTTATTTAAACAAATTAAAGGCTGATATATTAAAAATCAGCAATTATGCCGTTGTTATCGCTGTCTCACATGCTTATGGCATTTTATACACGGATAAAACACCATGGCAAGAGTTTAAAAGTTTTCTGTATAAATTAAAACAATTTGTGAAAAATTTAATCGAATTAGCTATAATGAAACAGTGCCGTTGTGTCTTTTCTTATATACCCCTCAGTTCGGTGCAGACCACATCTGGAAATCAGTATGTGGTCAAAAACTCGGAAATGTCACAGCGGTAGTCCGAGTCAGATGCCACCAACATACAAACTTCCCGTTGATTAATAAGCACATGCTAGTAATTTGAAATTAACTGTCAAAACTCAAGATTTTTATTTTATTGCATCTAAAATTCCATTAATTCATCTGGATGTACGTGTTTTGGTGTCATCTCTGTTACTTTAAATAATATTTTTTGTTTAACCATATTTTATTTGCCATAATATTACAAAAGGTTCGGGCAATAAGTGATTACCACGTTATTAACAGTCCTCACCAATACATAAAATAACATAATATAGTGGCTAATGAAATTTTACATAGAGTTAAATTAAAGTGTTATGTAACCTGACAGTGTTTTTGTTCCGTATATTAATGTTCAAGTCAGTTAGACAATCCAAATAAAATAATCAAGTATCCACTCGTCCGCGAATAGCTAACATCTGTAAATTTCAATGTACGCATTTAATTAAGGTTAAATAGCTTAGAGTCTTTAATATATTTTAAAACTGCCTTAAATATTAATGTAATTTGCTTAAAAGATCAGTTTGTTCGAACTTGTAATAAGGTTAGCATGTTCAGCAGATGAAATTGTCTTATAGCATGAAACATTTTTTATTCTTTGTGTTTGAAATAGAGTACACCTTAAGAAGAAATGTACAGCATTTAATTATCATATTACATATTGTTTTGGTATAGTTACACAAAAATGTCGCTTATCTTATGTTTTTTTTCTAGTAACTTTTATTTGCAAATCTATACTTCGACGTATATGCATTTTATTTGGTTCTGTGTTTTTTTTATACAATTATTAATTACAATTAATTTCATGAACGTGAAGTAACTTCTTGCAAATAGTTCTAATGTTTCTAATTAAATTATTTCTGCAGCATTATTATAATAAAAACACCTGCTCTACTACTGAAATATTCAAAGAATCTTCATAAACCATTTCCCGTGTGACTTAATTTATCGCTTATCATTTTGATTCTTTCCATTAACTTTTTTACAAATTGATACTTCGACTTAAATGTATTTTATTTTGCTCTGTTCTGTTATATACAATTATTAATTACAATTACAGCCATGCACGAAAAATATCTATTGCAAATAGTTCTTATGTTTCTAATTAACTTATTATTGCATCAATATGAATATAAGGGTGTCAGCTCTACTTCTGAGACTTAAACAAAAGCAAATTTTATGTAAAATAAGAATAAATGCGGCAAAAATTTGGTGGAATATATATGCTTTGCTGATAAAAACTCTGTGGACAGTTCGCTCCCAAATTGGGTGCGAAATGACTAAGGGCGAACTGACAAGAGAGGAACTGTCTTGGGGGCGAAACATCCGTTGACCTTTATCAACATCTGAAAATCCATATGTTATTTAGTTTTGGTCTACAGGTTGAAAGAGAAACCCAGACAAGATTAGTAACACTAATTATATACAGTGTGGTGTTAATTGAAATCAAGTAGCTTTATGTAAGCAATGGATTAATTCATAAACAATTAAGATTGGCATATTTTATCTGTATGATCTTAAGGTATGATTGGTTGAGAGAGAGAGGAGGTGTGAATGAATGTGTGAAAGAATTGTGGGAAAGAATGATAGAAAAAGGAAGAGAGAGTTGAAATTATCAGAATTAATGTTTTGGCTTTGGATACTGTAAATTAAGATTATATTTAGAAAACTTTAGGCTGTGGACTTAGAAATTATTATAAAGGAAAATAGAAATATCGGAAACTAAACTGGACTTATGTTTTCTATATGAAAGGAGCTAATCCCAAAAGAAGTGTTTTACGTGAAACAACAACAACAAATTATAATAATTACAGAGACCCCGGTGATAATTATGTAAATAGAATTTTAAGGAATTTTTAGGTCTAGCTTTTTTTCTTTACTTTTCTAACGTGTCTTACTGTATCCAAAATAAAGATACATTAGTAACATTCATTTGTGCAAAGTTTCATTGAACGGCATTTTGCCATTATTGAGATTTTGATAAGTTTCTTTTTATTGATGAACATGAGGAGTGTGGTAAGCCCTTAAATCAAATGAAATTTAAAATCTAAATAGACATGCTTTGTCTTTGAATTATTTTTGAATGCCTGTTTTAATTTGCAACAGAAAACCTATTCTGTGACAAATAATTATTCCACCTATTAAAATCTTAGATCCATCTATCTCTGTAAAGGTCAAAACATATCCCTTTTATTTTTCAGTGTTGAGATAGGTGAATCAGTAAGAGGGGAAGATGTGTATATCGTACAGACAGGGTGCAGTGAGGTTAATGATATGTTGATGGAGTTATTGATCATGATCAACGCATGTAAGATAGCCTCTGCCTGCAGAGTGACGGCTGTCATACCCTGTTTTCCTTATGCACGACAAGATAAAAAAGACAAGGTGAGTTTTTAACAATGACCAGCTTTTGGTGCTTGAATGTTTGGTGCTTCCAATCTTCCATCAGTCTGTCTTGTTCAAATGAATGAAAAGAGTCCAAGGTACAGTAAGGTTTTGGGGAAAGCTGCATGATTTTAAACTTTAAAGGAAGTTGCATGTAATTGGTTACAATGTACTTCTAAAGAAGAAAAC
This sequence comes from Corbicula japonica, assembly GCA_038501625.1. Lineage (NCBI taxonomy): Eukaryota > Metazoa > Mollusca > Bivalvia > Venerida > Cyrenidae > Corbicula > Corbicula japonica. Next base: position 14,055,408 of record JAZAYU010000001.1, read on the forward strand.
AATATTTCTTCATTATCGACCAAGACGACGGGTTTATTGCAACTCTTTAAATTTGAAGAAAAAAGTACATAATGAGAACCATGATAAAAGTGGAATAAAATTCGAATATATTGGAATATGTCTGACAAATATAAAACTACCTTGTTTTCTCTCTTTTCAGAGTCGTGCACCTATTTCAGCCAAACTTGTTGCGAATATGTTGTCAACGGCTGGAGCTGACCATATCATAACAATGGATCTTCATGCTTCACAGATTCAGGTAAATTCAGAGACCAAACTTATATATACATCTGCAGTATATTTCCATACATATAAAAGATATTTGTTTGGTAAAATATCAAATATTATTTCACGAGTGAACTCCAGAAACTGATGTTTTCACAAACGAGTGAAAATACCGGTTTCCGGTGTGCACAAGTGAAATATAATTGATATTTCACTGAAACAAATTTCTTTTTATTTTATGTTTTCTTGACATAGTAATCAGTAAAGAATAGGAAAGTCAAGAGTTTGTTGTTCCCTGTGGGAGGCCCCAAAATAATAAACCCTTAACTTTCAATCATAACAGATGAAGCAATAGAAAATAGTTCTGAAATTCATATCAGATTTAAATATTTCAAACAGAATTCTGTCACTATTATCAAAAGAAACTGAAAAACAACAGTTAATTTTATTAAAATTTACATCATTTTAAAACAAAATCATGCCTTCGATGGCGTACCAAAGAGAGGTCACAAGCTAAGAAAAGTAGTTTGGCAAAAACAGTGAAAAAGGTATTCCACAGTTTCTAAACAGAGGAATACGTTTTTTTTTCACTGAGAAAACAAATGGTCATGTATGACATCGTTAAAAGATCGGGCTTTGTGCAATATGTGTCTATAAGACTAAAGGTGTATGCTAGAATTTTACATAGAATTCAATAAGTGTGTCTCACTGAATTTGGATATCCATGGATGAGAACTTGCTGTTGATTTTGTTTGAATAAAAACAACAACAACAATAAACTATTGCACAATCTGATTTCAGGGATTTTTCGACATTCCTGTTGATAACCTGTATGCAGAACCAGCAGTACTCAAGTGGATAAAGGACAACATTCCAGAATGGAGAAACTCCTGTATTGTCTCCCCTGATGCAGGTGGTGCTAAGAGGTATCTATTGATTTATAGAGTTTTTTTTACTGTATGGGGCTGATGTTGGTTTCTTTGGTCATTGTTCAATATTTTGGGACTTGCATTCGATAATTCACAATGCTCAAGGACCCTGCTGCTAACGCAAAGCTTAATTCTAATACTATGAAAGTAATGATCCAGAGGGGAAACATGTGAATATGTCTCCAAAATCTCCTCAGCTTTTTCAGCTACTGAGATATGTGAGAAGTTGTTCACTACATGTATATGTATCATATATACAAGGCTGAAACTTCCAGAACTTCTCAGAAAAACAACCCTGTTGCCACAACCTGGCTCACACTTAACAAACATCTTTTCTGCTGTCTTCAAATAGCAAATGAATCCATAGGGTAGTGGGTGGTCAATTTTATCTGATCAGATGACCAGCCAGTGGAAGAGAAAGCTTTGATTTTGAACATAAATTTTTTAACTCGAACTTGAATCTGTGCAGACTGATCAGGATCTACACCAATTGCTTTCAGATTCATAAGGTTATTACTGATGAAGCAAACAGTATAGATTCTGCAGGCTGCTCTAAAGTTGTTCTAATCTCAACTCTAAGTCAAATGTTTACAAATAAAAAGTATCCACCATCAACAGAGTTTTATCTGACAAGAATTATAACCCCTGATTAATTCTTAATTAAAGCCCTTTATAATGACTTTGACCCAAACCTAATGGTGCTTATTAATTTGAAAAAATTGCATTATTTACACAAAACATTGACTGTACTATGTGCACAACCAAAATAAGGTGTGGCTTTTAACTTAGTGTTACCTAATTAACTTCCTACATATAACAATAATATGTTCACATTTCAACTGTTGTGATCCCTGGAACATTAAATTCTAGTACTTTATATTGAATTTCAGGGTGACTTCAATAGCCGACAGACTGAATGTAGACTTTGCTCTGATCCACAAGGAACGTAAAAAGGCCAATGAGGTGTCTTCCATGGTGTTGGTAGGGGACGTGAAAGATAAGGTGGCCATTCTTGTAGATGATATGGCTGACACCTGTGGGACAGTATGTCACGCTGCAGAGAAGTAAGTACAAGCTACAGTTCTTGTAAATGTTGTGGCCAAAACCAGGGAGCATGTGTGTCCTACTGCAGAAAGTACATACACATTACAATTCTTTTAGATAAAATTGGAATGACATTTCAGTTAATAATGAGTTGTGTTGCAGAGAAGTTTGACAAATTAAAGAACTAAAAAAACTTAATAACTAAGAAAAAGTTAGAATAGTGAATTGAAGATTTGAAAAAAACTAACTTCATGTCCATTAACTGATATTTTTATGCCTTGAAAATGAATCATCATGTGATTGTAGACTGGTTCAATACGAAATAGGTTCTGCTGTTTTTCAATGGTCTTAAATGGCTAATCATGTAATTTTTTTAACCAGATATATATGTACATGTTTTATTGCATGTGTGAACAGTGTAGATCCAGATCAGCAGGCACATCCATGCCAACTAGTCTAGATCTCACTGGTCCCAACTCAATAAGAAAAAGCATTATAACCGAATTAATCAAAAAGTGAACAATGCAGTCCATATCAGACAGCACAGTTGTGTAGGCTTATCCGGATCTGCACTGTTCACTCGTGGGATAACAACAAATATCCCAATGCTGTGCTCACGCTGTCAGTCGACATTGTCGTCATTTGCGATAATTTTACGTCTTTGTCGATTATTTCAAAGAATTGGCGGTAAAATTTGGCGATTAAATAATTGTCAAAAAAGCAAGATATTGTTAGCTTATTTGCAATCACTTTGCCATGAGCGGTCGCCACATTACTGATAATTGTGGGTCGTTTATCCCCTAATTGAACTAACAAAGTGTCACTTAAGATAATCACCTTGGCGTCCTTGCCTACGGATTGATGTTTGTAATCGGTAAACTTTGGGCATTTCAATTACGTCATGACAAGGGAATTCTAAGGTTGTTGCTATTTATAGCTATTATGGATTCCCCTATCATATGTTTAACAAAGCAGACAACTATTTTAAGAATAAGAATAAATGATGTGTTCTTTTTTCTAATCTAATAGTAAATACTGGCCAAATTCTAAATCCATTCTCAAAGCAAAAACCTAGCCGGATATTGTATCTCAAGTGATGAATAGGACGAAAATTCGCGGTATGAATTGCCGATTTTTTTAACCATGTTTAACAAAGAAAATACTTCCTATTTTTACAAAAAAATGTGTTTACTCAGTTGGTTTGGTTATTTTTTGCTTTGGAAAAGTTATTTCACATTGCAATTTTCTACTGGTTTATTGGTAATTACGTTTGTCATCCATTTTCGCGACGTCTGTTTTTGACATACAATTAATCTAATCCAGAATCGTCTTTGCCACTACCCATAAGCATACACACTCATTCCAAGCAGAAAATTGATGTACAGTGAATTAAATTATTTTGCCCAAAACTTTAATGCAATATTTTACAATTTTGTTTGGTTAAGACTGCCTTGAATGTTAGACCTTTTTGGTATGTTTACATAGCAGTGAATCCAATTGATTTTGTCTGCAGTAGTGAAGTGAAGAATGCCTTATTATTAAAAATCATCAGTAATTTTACATAAAGCCAATTATTTTCATTGACTAGGTTAAATTAATAAAGTAATAATTAACAGTTATTCTTCATAACATAGAGGTTATGTTAGATAAATCATGTTAATTAAAAAACAAAACAAAATTATAATGCTATTTCCCATGCGTGTGGAAACAACGCGTTCCCATGCGTGTGGAAACAATGCGTAAAACTTTGGCTATTAATTTATTTTTCAAAACTATTGTGGCTATTATTTTAAAACAGCCAGCGTGAGCACTGCAATGAGTAAAGGGTGAAACAGCTTTACTCAGCTTCAAAAGCTCAACTAAGAACAACATGTTAAGGCTTTATAACTTTGTTAATCATCCTCGAACTTAAGACAGATTCATCATGATAGATTTACCTGTGTGTATCATTAACCAAACAGCTGTTACGTAGCATCCACCAGGTAGTCAATAACGCTGCATGCTTTATAAATACATGTAGTGTTACAAAATGATGATTTTAAATGATCTTGCAGGCTGTTGGAGGCTGGAGCAGTGAAGTGCTACTCTATATGTACTCATGGAATTCTGTCGGGTCCTGCAATCTCTAGAATAAATAACTCCATGTTTGAAGCCATGTGTGTAACCAATACTATACCACAAGAAGAGAGAATGAAAGCTGCACCCAAGATACAGGTATAGTATATTTGAGCCTCTGCCCTCATTATGGGTAATGTCTGTGACGAGATATTTTGAGAATTTTCTGTTCATACAACCTTTTAATTTTATTTTCTACAAAACATCGAATAATTTTGTTCCAAATTTGACTTTATTATATTGTTTCCTATGAAATACGTAATAAATAAACTTAACAAAAACACATTTTTAAATGGCGTGGCTCAGTTAATAGAAGTGCCAGTTACCTTAATGTAAAGAATAGCGAGCAGTTTGGACACTAATGAGAATCAGATTTTACTGATGTACAGGGTTATATGGGTCTTCACTTGTCAGATATGTGACATGAGCTCTTATGAGGACTTGAAAGGAGCAGGTTTAGAAAATTCATTAGGTTATTTCTGATCAAGAGTAGACCAGTGCGGATCCTGATCATACTTCACGGATGTCCAGGCTGATGTAGAACTATACTGGTCACAGATGCACATGAAAATATGGAGGAATAGTTAAAGCATTTTTCCTCTGATTTTTGTTTCAGTGCTTGGACATCTCCATGATTCTTGCAGAGGCAATCAGGCGTACACACAACGGGGAATCTGTCTCGTATCTGTTCAGTCACGTGCCGATGTAACCCTTTGTTCTGATATCAACATGTAATTGTATTTGACCAAATCATGCACATTATAATGAGACTAGTATGGGGTATAAAATAATTCATGAGATTTATTGTCTAGGCTCAAAAATTATAAAACTGTGACTAGAGACTAGCCTGAGATTTCTAGCTTGCCATTGTTCAGTTTATCAACTGTGCACAGTTTCACCCTGTCAGATTCCCGAGAACAAAGTCTGGTCTCAAATCCCAAGATTTACAACCTTGAGGCTTGGTTTCAGGATTTTTAGTTACCAGAAAAAAAGTGCCATGGAAATTTCAATCTACATATATGTTTCTATTACACATGTGAAAGCAACTTAAGAAAGTGTTCTTTAATTTTTCTTGCAAATTTTAGTAATGCAGCAAGGTTTTTACAAGCATTTCTTTAAAAGTAAGTTAACCTCCAATGTCCCTTGTGTTTTTGAATAGATGAAATGCAGATCTTCTCACTATCATATGGTTTGATATGAATTAAGGTAATATAAATTGTGTTTAATATCATTGAAGGGTAAGAATTTAAAATTGGATTGGGTTCAATTCATCCATGAATGGTTGGATGTGCTTACTTTGTTGTTAATGTAATTTTTTTGTCATTGATATCCAATATGTATGATGGTTTTATTTTTGAAAATTTATTTTTTATTAGTTTTTGTTTTGCTTAAAATATACTACTCAAAATTTACTATGGATAGGTTTTACATATCTTATAACATACCAGAAAGATTGAATGTTAAACCTGAAAACTTTTTAGTGTTTTAAATTAATAAAATGAATAAATTGCTTAACAAAATGGAGTCAAACATGGACATCATAGCATATAATATTATGTGCAAAGTGCAGGGCTTTTTTCAGTGTTGGGGAATGAACCCTTATTTGTTAAAATAGCATGTTTTTGCTTCTGTTAGATAAGGTACGAGTTTGAGGAAACTGCATGTTGAGAAGGGAAGGGGTCTGTTATCGACCCCTTTTTAAATAAATTATCAAAAACTAGCATGATTTTGCAACCAAACAGTAATGAAAAAAACATGATGAAGTGAGGTGAGAAAATCATTATTTTATTTTATTTTCTGAGAGCCAACGGTCCCTAAAAATGTCTCCTTCCCTCCAATTTGAGTTGTATATTTTAGCACTAGCATTTATGGTGTGGAAATGCAGTGTCCTTGGTTGTTATACTCATTTCAATGAACTTTCAATTGATGAATATACAATCAAACAAAAAAAGGTTTGAGCAAAAAAGACCTTGAAATTACTGGGTAGCTTAAAAATAACTATCATAACTGTAACTTTTCTTATTACTATAATAAAAGAGTTTGAGTGCTATCTTGACGTGCTATCTTGACATGTCATAGTAGTGAATTGTGTTAAAACCATTTTAATACCGGTATGTTTGTTAAAATCATTTGAAATGTTAAATTCTTTCAAATAAAAGTAATAAAATCAAATGTTTTTTCTTTATTATTGCAAGACAATTGTGTCAATTTCTCTTCTAAATATTTATACCAATTACAAACATCTTTTTGCAACCTTCAGATTTACTAATCTAACTTAATTGTTTACTTGCAGCAAACGGACCTTAGTTCACAAAGTAGAACTTTGCAAGCTAACAAACTTCACAAGTTCAAGTTGGAATTAATTATAGTAGTATTTAATCTGGTGGACTCAGTAGTGCAACAGTATGCTGTTGGCACTGTAAGCCAGAGGTCTGAAATTTGAATCTTGATCAAAGCTGCTCATTCAGCTAAAGCTGCAACACTGACTTAGTCAGCAAGGCAAATTAACCTGGATGTTCCTCTTGGCAAAGTATTTGCCGAGGCAGCTAACCTTAACTTGTACAGTCTGTTAGGGACATTTGTGGTTTTGTGTATGTGTGGATGACTGTTGAAGTATTGAAATCACATGAACTTTGTGACTCAATTGCTAGCGATTAGCCACATGTCTTGGTTTCAAATCAGTCATTTTTTCATCAAAACTATAAAAAAGTGTCTTAACAGCCCTGGTAAAGAATCACTTTGGATTGGAAGCATAAATTTGACATTTTGACAATTAATTAAAAGTTAACTTGGAATTAATAATGCATTGACAAATCAATTGTTATTATAACTAAAGACTTTTGCAACATGATTGTAGTAAAAATCAGTGTAAAACCATTTTGAAAACCAACTTGCTATAATTTCTTTATAGGAATATGCATTTCCATTCCTGCTCATGAACAGGCTCAATCAAACCGAGCCTGCAATATTTTCGTATAGATTTGTCGTGTTAGGTGGCTTTCAATGTTCCCTTTTCATCTATTTTAAATTTGTTCACTGGTTACCAAATCATATCGACAAACAATTGACAAATACATATGATAATAATCTCCATCGCATTTTGCATTTCCACAATTGTTGATATTTAAGTATAAAATTTGAACTCCCACATAGGTTGTATGAAACCAGGGGCATTATGTTGTCAGTAGATTCGCCTATTTCTGTTTGACAGCCGTTCTGCATGTGATGAACTAGATGATAAATGTATAAAGCAAGATCAGGAATGTCTTAGATTCTTACTCAGTCGTTATCTATAATAAAATATCTACAATTCTATGATTGTCTACTGAAGTAGGGACATGCGCAGTGTAACAGTCAAGAAAGCCGTGGACCGTGATATATGTTTTATACATTGGTGGATGATCGAAGTCTTCAGACGCTTGTTTTACTTAGACATCAGCACCGTGAGAAAATGATAAGGTTACCACCAAAGGATAGCGCCAATGTTGAAGAGGAAAAGGCGATGGCAAGCATGATTGTTAGACAAACATTTGCTGCATTCGTTATTACATGTGGCATATTGAGAGCTTGTAAGTAAAAATAATGTTTCGTCCCAAAATACTTCGTACCCTATCATGTAGGTTGGATTTTTGAATATGGAAGGGCCAAACCAGTGAACATAAGTGAACGTTTAATTTGCATACGAGCCTCCAGAGAAATGATGAGATATATAATGGTTGAAATTGTTGACAAAACAGAATTATGGAACATCTCGTCACATGTGACCAGGTTTTGATTTATGAAACAATAAATAGCCGTCATTTGTATCGTAAACCATCCAGTTTTCAGTACCGTCCTATTTTCGTTATAGGTTGGTTTACTGCTATGCACAGTACAGAAATGCGCTGGAACGTTGTACTTTTCTGTGGAAAGCTGTCAAATCTTACGTATGGCCCAAAACAAGTGCAATTCAGAATAGAAAGATAATTTTTATGTGAAGTTACGATTAACCAAATTTTTGTAACACCTCTTAGTGATTCAGCAAAAAGAAATGTTTCCAATAGAAAACTAACAGTCTGATCCAAAACTCAAAAGGGGCTTCCCTGTTAAGGTCTGCTGTATAAAGTTGCATGATGCCATGTGACTTACAATCCTGTACTGTAAATGTTTTTGTGTGTCTTGAACCAGTAAACGGAAATAGGACTTATTTCCATGATCACCGACAATATCACTACATTAGGTTTTTTCTTTGAGTTTAAATGAATTAACAAATAAATTAAATTTGTATTAATATTTAGAAGGATAAACAAATTTAATGTAAGGCATGATTTTATCTAAGTTACTGTTTATTGACATGACGAAAATCAAGTTAATCAGGTTTTGATTTATGAAACAATAAATAGCCGTCATTTGTATCGTAAACCATCCAGTTTTCAGTACCGTCCTATTTTCGTTATAGGTTGGTTTACTGCTATGCACAGTACAGAAATGCGCTGGAACGTTGTACTTTTCTGTGGAAAGCTGTCAAATCTTACGTATGGCCCAAAACAAGTGCAATTCAGAATAGAAAGATAATTTTTATGTGAAGTTACGATTAACCAAATTTTTGTAACACTTCGTAGTGATTCAGCAAAAAGAAATGTTTCCAATAGAAAACTAACAGTCTGATCCAAAACTCAAAAGGGGCTTCCCTGTTAAGGTCTGCTGTATAAAGTTGCATGATGCCATGTGACTTACAATCCTGTACTGTAAATGTTTTTGTGTGTCTTGAACCAGTAAACGGAAATAGGACTTATTTCCATGATCACCGACAATATCACTACATTAGGTTTTTTCTTTGAGTTTAAATGAATTAACAAATAAATTAAATTTGTATTAATATTTAGAAGGATAAACAAATTTAATGTAAGGCATGATTTTATCTAAGTTACTGTTTATTGACATGACGAAAATCAAGTTAATCACTAACTTTACTGAAAACTGGTCGGAGGATGCTAGACATATTGCATGATTAATCAAGGGGAACAGTTCAGATGTGCAAGGTTATATCACGAGTTAGCCCTGATTGGTATATATATCTCAGCATCTGATTGATGCCCCGTGATAAAATCCTGCTATTTATCACTGCCAACCATTACTTAAAACAAATACTTTGTAGGATACAGCTTTATAACTGATGACTCTGCTTCACTTAGTCAGAATGTTTAGCAATGTACACATAAAGAGATACATGATGTCTTGCCGAGAATAAGCCTTTAAGAACGCATAGCCATTATATATACATGGATTTCAATTGATTCAGATTCTTGCATTTTGATGCAAGCAAATTTGAATTTTTCCACTTTTGACCCCACCTGATTCTGAGCTTGGGGTCATTTTGATGCAAGAGAATTAAGGAAAAGTGGTCAAGTTTTGCAAGAATAAAAATAAAAATTATGTTTATTGCATTTTAAAGATGAAGTAAATAATTATTTGACTTAATGTATTAAAATGAAGTTAAAGCACTGTTATACCGGGTAACTAGTAAAGTTCAATGAATAGAAGACATGACTGGCAAACATCTGATTATGACCCCTTTAAAATTCTAAACTGTAAACAGAGGTTAGATGACCTCTGGTTTCCAAAAGCTATTGAAACCACTGATATAGTGGATTTAGTCATCATTACTTCAATGCATGGTCTATGGGATCTTGGCTGTCATGATAGAATAATTGATTAAGCTCTAGATCATTAGTGTTCCTGTCTGTGGTTTTCTGTTAAGCATGAAACAACAAAAACCATAAGGGAGATCTAGAATTAAGTTGTTCTTTTTCTTTTAAGCAAAAACTTGTGAATTCCTATACTGCCAATAATGAATCATTTATTGCTTTTATTTATCATTTAGAGAATACTTTAACAGTTCCAATGACTTAAGTTTACCCATACTCTTTTTATTTCAGTGCCAACAGTGGTTAATTACTTCCGGTCATGATGGTTAAAAACACTGATGTTAATGGGGATAACAGTTGTGGACAGTGGAAAATTGAAGATCATCCAGTAACAATGCATTGAAAAATAGAAGCATGACATGAGAAAACTGTTTTCAGTGATCTCTGTTATATATTAGTGAAACTTTTTTGTATTCATTTAGGCAGTTAATGCATCATTTAAAAAAAACAGTGCACATAAATGAAGTATTAATTTGAAACTTTGTTTTAATAATACTTTTCCTAAGATGTATAAGATTTGTAGATAAAATTCACTGAAATGAAATAAAATTTTAATATTTGTGCTTTTTATTGTATTAAACCTTTAAACTGGTCATCAAAAGAAATCTTTTTGAGATTTTTATGTCCTTGATCCTGGAGGATTGGATACAACCAGCATGTTGCTAAGTACTTGCCCTGTTTACATAATACTTAGAATATATCAGTTATATGTTGCAAGAAAAAAGGTAATTACTGTTTCACTATTTGTTGGAGTTATTCCTATTTCAAATGACTGTAATATGAGACATAATGTTGCCTAAAACTCTGCGAGAACTTGTCATATAATTCATTTAATAGGAGGAAAACATAATATGCATGAAGGGTTTCAACAGTGGCAACAAGAATATTAACTCGTGTTTTATACTTATTTTAATAGTTATTCCCCTTTCAAATGATGTAAATAAGAAACTTTGTTGCCTATAACTTTTAAAAGTGTTATTCTACTAATATTTTGAATATATGACCGGCATGAACAAATATATTTTGACAACTAATAATGATACTCCTCTCACTGTTTGAGTTAAGTCCCTTTCAAACTACTTGAATATGAAACTTCTGCATGTATGATGTTTCTACTGCACAAAGATGTTACAACTGCTTATATAGTTGGTTTTACTGCACGTAATAATACAACTACTGCACAAAAAATACTACTGCAAGTAATGATGTTTCAACTGCACGTAATAATGCAACTACTGCACATAAAGATGTCACCACTGCACGTAATGATGTTTCTACTTCACATTATAATGAAACTACTGCACATAAATACGTTACAAGTTATTCTACTGCACGGTATTATGTTTCTACTGCACATAAAGATGTTACTACCGCACGTTATGGTGTTTCAACTGCACATATTCACAATACTCATAAGAAGGCAGAAATGGCTTTCTCCATACTCTTGACAATGTATTTTTCCCACAGGAACCTGAATTTCTTTCAAAAATCACCTCGATCCCACATATATGACGGTTGATCCTGTATACATATATGATAAACACATTGTGTTTATCATATATGTATACAGGGTCAACCGTCATATATGTGGGATCGGGGTGATTTTTGAAAGAAATTCAGGTTCCGTTGATTTTTCCCAAGCTTGAATAACGAGTATAACGTACTGAAAAAACAACACGTGAAGAAGAACCGTAACAGCTTATTCTGTAACGTCAGTTTTGCATTTGTCAACGTTAAACCATCGATGAACATGCACTGAAATATTATTAAACTAAAAGCTAGCAGAATGAATGTAAACCATTTCTAGCGACAGACCGAATCTATCATGCTCCTCTCCGGAAAACACTGTAACAATGTTCTGGTGTTAACGTTTGCTGGATTATTATGAGAAAACTGTTTCATTCTTCCTTGTTTATCATTTGAAATGATGACACGTGCAGCGCTGATCTTCTTAACAGCAAGACATTGTTTTTAAACTTGTTTTTAATGATAAATATTTATTTTATGGCCGAGTTGAAACTTTTGGTTAAATAAACTTATTTATAGCTTTGTGAGCTTGTAATTTATTACAATATAATGCTTTACCTTGTTAAATAAATTGTTCTTTTACTGTTACACACCCGATTTTATCAGATAAAACGGGGAAATTTACTAAATACAAGCTGTGTATTTAAATGCAATAAAGCACAGCGGGGATCCACTTTAGTCATCGGAAGCCCTTTTTTTACCTTCTTATTGACAGTTCAGCACGCTTTGAAAAACGTCTTGCAATTTTACATGGTATCAGTTTTGAAAATTATCCCAGTAAATCCATTCTCAATTTTTTCTGTACTTTTCGAAGATCTTTGTATCAAACAGAATCCTGAGAAGGCCGAAGAGAACGCTGATGTGTTCGGAACATATGTTGTCGTCGTAGATATATACTTATTTTGTTTATATTCGTATTTAAACAATGTTCTTTTTTTTTTATATTAAATTGACATTGAATCAGGAGATATGAAAACCGGAAGTAAACAGACGCATGGCGGATTGACATTAGCGCTAAAACACGAGTTATATTGAAACTGAAATGAAATGTGTTTCATTTAAGTAAGTAACCATGATTTTCCGAAATTTAAATGGTTTTGTGTTTTATTGCTATCAATATACTGAATACGTGACAAATGATTATGATACAAATAATCGCTAAAACTGACGGGCGATTTTTGTTGTTAGAAGTTGCCATCGCTGTCCATTATAAAGATTATATAACACATAAAATTTTATCTTTTGTACAAATGTGCTTTAATAAATAAAATTATTGTTTACCACAATTTTGCATCAAATTAGTTTGCTAGAATTTCAAATATTCTGCCCCGCCAGCTTTGTCTGTTTCAACTATGTTATCATTTAGTGCCAATCCGATCACCGAGACATGCACGCGGTTATGGCACGATGAAGACCGTCTGCTGGAGTGAATGAGGGTCGCCGTTAGTGTGTCTGAGGTTGTTGTGTCCTGGTAATGTTTAGCAGTCCACGCTCAGAGCACACCAACCGAGATCCAAACAGTGCCGCCGTCCTTGTCTTGTCTCTGTCATAGCGGGATGCACACGTTTTTTTGTGGACCGGGAAGATCCGTTTATTGGTCTTAGGATCACCATCGCTAAGCAGTAATCGAGGCGACTAGACAACCATGGGGCACACAAATCTGCATGAGGGCAATGACATGGCGCAAAGCCTAACGGGAACGGTGACAATAAGGAGCACAGCAGGTATTCTCTCCGGAGAAAATCAGGCTGTGTGGCTCTTAAAGGAAACCTTTACGAGACATTGGATACACCTCATATCAACATCAACCAGAAAACGTTTCAGTCGACAGATTCACAGATTTCACCGCCGAGACGCTCAACTTAAAGATCATCAAAGATCATCACCTAGACAGCAGTCATTAAGTTGTTATTCGACAATAAGTTAACAAAAAAGACAACAACGAAGATAGCAGACAGAGAAGAAAGGTAACGAAACAAACCCATATGAGTCACCTGTGGCTAACAAACCCAAAGTCATTAAGTGTCTAGACAGTTCAGGGGTTGCAAACATACACCTTGGTGAGGTTATGCACAAATGTTAAAGAAGCTTTTCTTAGAGGGTTGAGTTATATTTAAAAAAATATTAATCCAGACCATTACAAACACTGTTCTAAGTATGTTTTATATGTTGTAAAAACACATCTCAAAAGATCAACACTCGTGAATTTTACAGGTAAAAGCATTTGCATCCATTTACAATACTAAATATCATATTAGCAATAGTAACACGTGAAAAAGCTAATATCCATCTTCAAAATGTTATTGAGATAATACTGAAATGAAAAGCGAACATTAAGAAATTCGGTTACAAGAGCAAATTATTTTGCTCAATCTTTTCAAAGCCGTCATATTACATGTACGCTCTGTCAGCCCCCATCTCCACCAAAGTGAAGCATATAGAAGAATATATAGAGTCCTCAGGCTGTTTTTAAGTTTGGATGGTGAAGATATATAAAAAAGCTCCTTTTACATAGCACATAGAACTATCATTTGTATCAGAATTCTGGAACTGCTGTTTGAAACGTCCAGAAAAACGATACAGATATCGCATAGACATTTATCTGCATTATGCTTCGGTTTTCTGTTAAATAATCGATGTTTTTAGAGCTAATTAAAAGTTTTGACCTTTAAAACGAAAGTAGATAATAATAGAGTCTTCCTAAAATTTCATTAAAAACTGAACATCTTTAACGAATTGTGACAACATAATGTAGATAAGCATATACCTTGTTCAAGTATGGGTGTTTTAGGTATGTTGTCCATGATTTTCAAAGTTCTGATCAAACGGGATTTTTGTATGTGTCTGGTTATCGCAACATTAATTTTACTGAACGTTAATACATCGTAAGTCTTCTCTAAATAAATTCGTAAATTTCTTCTTAAATCCAGCCGAAGATGAGAATTTGTCCTAAAATTTTAACCGTTTTTATTCATTTGCGTTTGTCCCCCACATTAAGTACTGAATATTTATAAGATTATGGCGTCTTCGATAAAATACTGGCAATTAATTATACAGTGTTAAGCAAGTGAAGTTTTAGCTATTAGGAAACTTTCAATAGGTGAAAAGCTGTTAAAAGACAGTTAACGCAACACTCTTTCCCGTCCCTCTCCTTGGAGCATAGTCTACCGTGCAGCGGCTTGGGGGATATGTTGATGCTGGCTGCATGGGCTGGTCCGTAGATCGACATCATCCGAGTGTGAACGATATGTTGGTATTCAGTGTTTAATGTTATTGTGATGATACTGAAATCTTCCCCGCTTTAAGTAAACGTTGAAGGCTAAGTAAAGCACAGTTTTTCACCTCTACCTTTGTGTTAAACCATGCCTGTCGGAGCGCATATAAACTTAAAGAAATTTTATAGTTCGAAATTAGTGAAGAAGTAAAGTAAATACGTATTGGACTTTTTGTTGGAAATAATAAGCAAAAATGGGCAAGGTAAATTTAGTACGTCATATGTTGACTTAGATCCGGTAATTTTCATTTGTTTAGTTATTTTTATTATCGTAATAATAATTATTATTATAATTATAATAATAATAATAATAATAATAATAATAATAATAATAATAATTATTATTATTATTATTATTATTATTATTGCTGATTGTTGAATGATAATTGATTGATTGAATGCTTGCTTCATTCCTTGTTTGCTTGATTGCTTGCTTGATTGATTGATTGAAGTTATTTTTTATAATAATAATCTTTTAATGTATAAGTTTAAATGCAATATTTAAGAAATTGAAATAATTTACTGGAAGGTAGGAATTAAATATAGAATGGAAAAATACTGACAATCCATTTTCATCTGTTTTAATCGCAAACATCCATTTGTCTTTATTTAATGCTCATACAGGAATGGAAATTTTTGAACAGGATCATAATTTTTTGCGATGTGAAATGTCTATATATAATGATGTCCCTTCATTTAACATGTTTGTAGTAAAGGCGGGAAATTGCTAATTGGTATGAAGTATGACATTCCATAAATATTAGTTGTAGATTCTAATTCTCATTGTTTACGATAGCCAATATACCTTCATTGTGGTAAACGTACGTGCGTCATTAAATTCTAGGCTTCATTATAAATTCATATATGTGAAGATGTTATGTATGTGACGAGTTAATGTATGTGTAAGAGGTAATGTATGTGTTGATGTATGTGCCAGTAGTATTTAGCCATAATAAAACAAACCTAAGCATTTGATTTGAAAATATTACCGATTATCGTTCTGCGTGTAGTGCAGCGGTTATCGGACAGGGAATCGAGCAATCCCGGAACCCGTTGCGCAAACAATTCAAATTGATAGTTCAGCGTATGCGTCGTTAACCACTCCTACACTGTTGCACAACATAGATCATCCAAACGAGCCGTCTCCAAAACGAGAGCCGGCCAACTACGACATCTTTCTTTTAACGCCTAGATTATAAAACTGGGAATGGGATTGAGATTTGAGACTGGTCTTCAATTTCATTTTTATAATCTTCAGCCCAGATTAGGAAATTGTCCCAATGCCCTCTTTTTAACGAAAGTGGAAACATCGGACTGCTAGACATTTGTTATAAATTCTTTTTCTGTTTATTTCATCTTATTTTGGGTATTTTGCATGTATTTGCCAAGATAATGCTGGAAAAAGTAGAACCTTATAAGCCTGGCCGGATGTTAAATATTGCTGTAGAAAAATCAGCCCCAGCACAGCGATGCCACTGCTCTGTTGGCATGAATAAACTAAATAAAACTTTAGGATATAGTTACAGAACCTTTCACCGTGGATTTTATAAATAGTCTCATATTCTTGAAGTTATGAGAACAGCTCTAAAATACAATTTTCTTGCAAGGTGTGATAAGCCTGTCATAGATGGCAGTTCGATTGGAATCTACACTGTTTGCTTTTAGATTTATTAATAGTGTTTCTGACCAGAAGCGAACAGTGGAATGCCTGGATGTTCAGGCTGATCTGGATCTACACTGGTCGCTCATGGGATTTAAGACATTAAACAGATTAATTGGTTAAGGTTTGTTAAAAACATCAGTACATTTTATTAATAAACTCGTTACAACCTCGTCATTTTAACAGCTTACAACAGTTATGTTTTATGTTTTTAACAAGCTTTGATAATATAAACATTCAAAGTTGTTATAAATGAAAACTATAAATATCAACAAAAGGGTTTACGTAGAAAATGAACTATCGACATGCCGTTTTTATTTGAAAATCTGTATAGCTGATAAGTTAATGCTTTTTACAATAAATACTGCACTAAATATGTAGCTTTTACGCAGTGACCTGCAGGGACGAGGATTTTAAAATACGGGTATTAGAAATCATCTTATACGGCGAGTTGTATGTGGTAGAAATATTTTCATTCATAACAATTAAATAGAAAAACAATCAACAAAAGAAATATGGGTAACACTGTGATTGAGTTCACGCAACTGCAGAAAATTTACAATTGTTGGCGACAGGCAGTGAAAGCTGTTTTATTAGGTATAATGTTGGTCTGAAAGTAGAATTCCATGAGTAGAATTCAACAAAAAGAAACTTAAACTATATTTATTATGCAAAAATGACATTGCATGCACTTATCACTATAACCTCCACTTCCCCCACCTTACCCGTTCCTTCCGCCGTTCCCATGTGGAGATTTCTTTTCAGTTAGCCAGCTGTAGGATCCGAATATTCTTACCCATCACCAATAAGTTTTCTCTGAAGTCTGAAGCATGGTAATCTTTTCACTTAAATTAACTTTTTTTTATCTTAACTTTATTCTATTTTATGTACACTACTGTGATAGATGTTTGCTATAATTATTTTTTGCAGATCTTGCCGAAAACATGACAAGAGTAGTAACTAAATGTGATTAACTTAAAACGGCTGGAGCAATGCCCCCTGTTTGTCCCCTTTATGCTACATTTCGCATTATGCTGTTTGATTTTACTGATAATGTCCGTCTTGTATTACTCATTAAGTGGTCTTAAACTACAAAGACGACATCGCATTTTGTTTTTACACTTCCGTTTAATGCATTGTCTTAACCTTACATACGCGTTTAATGCAATGTCTTAAACTTGAAATCAAACATTATTTATTTCAGTTTATTTGATTAAATTTGGTATGCCTCCGGCGTTTGCAGTGTTTGGGCATTTTGACTGTTAATGCATGAATTTAAATCGGCGATCTTTTGACCTACCAGGTATATAGTAAAATTCTCTAGTATTACATGGCACAATTGTTATTTTCGCACGAGCGACCAGCTCTTCATCGCATATCAAACCAAACTGACCTGTTTTCTTTCGCAATTCAATTGTATTTAAAATCTCATTAAACACTGATTTGCACCTTCCCGGTAAGCTGCATTATAAACATTAAATGTGTATTATGTATGGTGGCTGATTTCTGCCATATCGTGTGTTCGTGTCGGCGTTTTGAAGTAACGAAAGGTCAAACTTCTTATTTGAAATATTTTCGTCTTGCGCCTTTCGAGGCAAATACAGGAAAACATTACAAAAGAAGGGCGTCTACACTAAGTTTTGTCGGCAAGAAAGGTGATTAATACAGAAGTTCGTGTGTTAGCCTCTGAAGTTTCGTTATTTTGCCTTCAACGTTTCGTTTTTTTTTCGTGTATTCGGAAATTGAAAGGCAAAGGCACGACCAATAAGCATCATTTAGACATTTCGTGCTTCAGTTAAATTTTCAAAGTTTCGTTTTCTTTCTTTGAGTTTATATGGCGAATATTATTTAAAAAACATAAATTGCCTATCCTAGTTCGTTAAAATTTTACAAGTCAAACAAGTAACACATAACACAGTTCTAAGTCTTTGGAAAGTTTGGGAAGTTTCTCATTTGAACCTATCATCGTACCTGTATGTTCACGGCTTGATTAATTAACCCGGTAAGGAAGAAAATCTGTCCCTTAATTATGCGACGAATCACAAGTTCTTAACAGATCGTTTTCTTTTTTTTATGCCTCCGAAGAGAGGCATATAGTAATCGCACCGTCCGTCTGTCCGTCCAAAATGTCAGTCCTCTTAAATCTTGTCCTCGATTCTTCGCCAAAACCGCTCGGGGATTTCATTGAAACTTCACAGGAATGTTTATAACCAAGCCTAGTTGTGCATATCGTCAGGAGTTTCCGCTCGGATTATTTTTGCCAGAGTTATGGGCCCTTAGTCTTTAATATATAGCTTCTATATTAAAATCGTGTCCATGATTAATCTCCAAAACCGCTTGAGGGATTTCATTAAAACTTCACATGAGTGTTTGTCACCAAGCCCAGCTGTGCATATCGATAGGAGTTTCCGCTCGGGTTATTTTGCCAGAGTTATGGGCCCTTAGTCTTTACTATATAACTTCTATATTAAAATCTTGTCAATGCTTAATCTCCAAAACCGCTCGAGGGATTCATTGAAACTTCACAGGAATGCTTGTCACCAAGCCTAGTTGTGCATATCGTCAGGAGTTTCCACTTGAATAATTTTTGCCAGAGTTATGGGCCCTTAGTCATTTTTTTCTATACCTTCTGTATATAAATCATGTCCACGCTTCATCTCCAGAACCTCTTGTCGGATTTCATTTAAATTTCACAGGAATGCTTGTGCCTAGTTGTGCATAAAGTCTGAAGTTTCCGCTTGAATTATTTTTGACCAAGTTATGGGCCCTTATTTCTAAATGATACAGACAAGACGAGCAAAAGTAGTACAATTAGTAATGACACGTTAAGCTGTAAGTTATTTTCTTTCAGCTGCATTTACAGAATTGTATATCCCGACTTCAGGTGTCCGTTGTTTGTTCTTTCATATGAATAAAAGGACTTCTAAAGAGCAACAGTAAGACATCTGTCTTTCAAAAAAAAAAAAATAGGTGAACTGGGCGAAGTAACATGCACCGCGGTTGAAACAAATCAACAGGATATACTGTGGTAATGAGTAGGCGTATCTTTTTAGCAGTCGGGTGCGCTAGACAGATGCGTGGGTGCCTAACTTAGTGCGTTAGTACTTGCGTGTGTGTCTAACCTAGTGCGTTAGGACCGTTTCAAGACCGATTGCAGGATAATCATGACTCTGACTATAAATATACATTTAAACAAGCATCAAATAAGTGTTTTTATTATGGAAAACCATATTTCCTGACCACTTCCTTTAAAATAAAATTATCTTCTGTAAACTCTGTATTTTGTCAGAATTGAATGTTAATGTAGACAACAGATTGCAAGCTGTTGATCCTTTTTCAAAACAAGAGCCATCAGTTTTATAAGATTAAATTCACCAGCTCTGAATATTTCTCTATTTCTCTTTTGCTGAATATTTTGTTAGATTTCCAAACTCTTTATTTCTTTTAAGGAGAAGCAGATTGCCCGTGAAACATGGAGCAACAAATTGGACTTCATGCTGTCCTGTATAGGGTACGCTGTAGGACTGGGAAATATCTGGAGATTTCCGTATCTTTGCTACAGAAATGGAGGCGGTAAGTGATGTGTATCGAATTCTTATACATATCATTACCTGTGTAGTAAATGTTTAAACATGCACAACCTCTGCATTGACTTAAAATTCAAAGCACCGTGGCTGACAATAAAATGCTCCACCGCTTGAGTTGAGTTTGTAAAATATTCTTGCTTACAGTTTCATTTTACTAATGGCGTATTTCGTTATTGAATAATACTTATTCATCAATCCGATAAGCATTTTTTATATTATCAATAAACATAATGATTTCATATCGTCTAAAGTCACCAGACTATGGTGTGCGCACGTAAAAACTTCTAAATGCGCACAAAAGCTACTGTGATTGTAGTTGATAGCTAGACAGTGCACACGTGAAAGTTTTTACCGCGCTCGTGAATGCTTCTAAGTGCTAAAGAGTCAAGACTATTATGTGCGAAGGGGAATTCCTACCTGTGCTGCAAGTAAAATTTACTGCGTGCGCACATTAAAGTTTTTACACGCGCAAATGAACGCTACCACCTGAGCACATACAGGTTACTGTGTTTGCAGGTAAAAGCTATTAAGTGCACACGTAAAGACTCTTATGTTCGAAGGGAAGTTACTACTTGTGCACACAAAAACTGTTATGTGCTGCAAGCCAAAGCTACTGCGTGCGCACATTAAAGCTTTTACATTCGCACATGAACGCTACTATGTGCGCACATACGATTATTATGTGCGAATGGAAAGCTACTATATGTGCAATTAAAGACGTGCACACGTGAAAACTATTAGGTGCAAAGGCAAATGTGTACTAGGTGCCTACGCATTAACAATAACTTTATGTGCGTTTAGGAAAGCTAATACCTGTGCACTTGAAAGGCTACTATGTACGCCCAGTAAAGGCAACCATCTGCGAGCACATATGAAAGCTTATAATTTTATGCGCATGTGAAAGCTTCTAGCAGTGCAATTAAAGCTACTTCATGCGCATATAGACACAGGAAAGCTACTACAAGCGCACATAAAGGTTACCACGTCTTACGTGATAGAAAAATATTTCTTCCGCGTACCTACTATGATACCGTATTTTTGAATGAAACGTGAAATTTACTAAAATATTACTTTTTAGTTCTTTCATAAATACAACAAATAGTAATAATCTTTTCCGCGGACCCTAACATTTCAATTATCGCATTTGCCAGAAATAAAGAGAGTTTGTTTTTGTTCATATGTTTGTAGAATAGTTTTTCTTTTACGAAATTCGGTCTATTTGAGTTAAGAACATTTTCACTGTATTGACAAATCCTGACATTTTTATTGCCTAATGAAGTACGCATCTTGATTTATTGTTGCAAATTGCCAAAATACTTGTGCCAAGGTCATTTTTTAAAGTCCTTAAATCAATAACTCAGTGATATCTTATGTTACTTAAATATTTGAAGTGTTACACGCATTTCTAAATAGTTCAATGCCGCCTTTTGAATTCTTGTTACCTTTTTACTTAGACAAATTTATGCCTTCAAGTTCATTTGATAAAAAATCTGTCATTTTCAATAAAAGCAATATTTGTTCTTTGCCACTTCTCAGACCTTTCTGCGAAAGCTTCCCATTAAAGGTGGTATTTTCAGAAAAGTCGTTCGTCAAATTAAATTTAGGACTATAAATATAAATATAATTTGTATTTGTAATTTGTGGCGTTCGTCGGTTTTCATACACTCAATGAACAAAGTAAAAATCAGTCGCTCGTTATGTCACATTTACGAATTTCTTATTTATTGATTATTTAAGAAAACAAATACAAGATTTTGATAATTTTATAACCCATATTTATTACATTTTATAATTTTTCCCTCGTTGAGCAAAATAACCAGTCGTCTGTTTAATGGCTTCGACGTCATTTCAAGAAATGAAGTTACCCGAAGCATCCCGAAGACACATTATCGAACGACAGGGCTCATCATTTGTAGCCTTCAGTGATAAATCTTGAATGGAATATCAAAGTCTCTTAATTAAAAAAAACCATTAAACGAGATTTTCAACCATTAAACATTACTGGTAAATCAAACCGTAGAATAACCGCGTATTTTATTTTCTATGCATAACCGATTTATACTAATAACCAAAATACATCGGCGCAAAGCTTACAGAATATAATTATCATTCGCGTGTGATGGGTAAAGATCGCATGATCCGGCCCGAGTGAAATATGCACAAGGGCGGTAACGAGGCTCTTCCGAGTTACCGCCTAAGTGCATATTTCACGAGGGCCGGATCATGCGATCTTTACCCAACGTAAGTGAATGATACTTTTTCTTGCATACCGTATTTATTTTCCGCATTTTTGGTTATTTTCCTGTAGATTTTTATTTGCACTACTTTTTTTTTATAGTAGCGGAGTGATAAACGAGACATTCCATTGTTCATTCATAACTGCCTAAGACGTCGTGACGTCATATAAGGCACGTGACTCATTCTACAGTGGGGGGGGGGGGGGGGTAGAATCGAAATTTCCTACACGGGTGAAAACACCGGATGTCCTGATCTGGTATGCAAGAAAAGTGTGGAGCGTCTTCTTTGAAATTAAAAGCATTTCCTTGCATATTGGATTTGTGATTTTGAATTTGAATTCTAGTCATTATATGTAAATATGTACTGGACAAATCCTACTTTCCATTTTGCTAAGAGACCAAACCGTACAATGGCTTTGTAACAATACAAAACTCGTTTGTTTTGGAATAATTCATTCAATGATTTAGAACTTCGACACCCGCTTTTTTGATATTAATAAAATTTACATGCTTTAAATTACGAACGTAACATTGTCGAGCTGGTGGGTTTGTTGGGGCTAATTCACCTAGACAACTTATCCTTGTTTGCTCATATGAGAACCTGTTGGTGCAAACTACAACCTGCTTTAAACCCTAAGAGGAAAATTGTTTTTCCACTGACTGTTCTAATGAAGTAACCCCTCGAGTTCTCATTTTCGTTAATTGTTTGTAGTGTTTATTTTGAAATCGATCGTTTATAAACCATACTCGACATTTTGGCTGTGTGGGGAGGCTGTGTCTCCTGGATGTGGCAAATTTTGATATGCAAATTTCACTTTTTGCAGGTGCTTTTCTCATTCCTTACGTGATTATGTTGCTTATTGCCGGATTACCTCTGTTTTTCTTTGAACTGGCCGTTGGTCAGTTTTCATCGGAAGGTCCCATCACAATATGGAAAGTAAACCCCATGTTTTACGGTGAGTGACATTTATAGCTTGAGAACAAAAAGAAATAATTCGTTCATTACAATTTATCTTTTCTCAACTTGGTAACTTCTTAAAATAACATGCTAAAAAAGTACTAGTGTGTCGTTTACAAATAAACGTTTTTAGACACAAGTCATCAATTCAATTTTGAAGATAAGAAAATACGAGTTGGTTCATGCACACAACACATGGAAGCCCAAATTATATTTTGTAAATAGCCTTTTCAAAGCGAAAGTTTGAGTTGTCTGTTTTGAAATCGGCCATATTATGAATCGTGTCGCTAAGAGCTTCTCGACTGGCGATGTTTGGAGGCTGTGTTTCTGAATGTATTTTAACGATACTCATATTCAACGTTATAGTTGGGATGGATAGAAATTGAACTGTTTATCGGTGTAAATATTGAGCTGCGTTCAACCTGGGGTTAGGCGGTTTGGGCAGTTATATGCACTTCCATTACTGTCCATGAACAGACTCAATCAAACCGAGCCTGCGATATTTTCAATTTGTCTTGTTTGTTGACCTTCAAAGTTCCCTTTCGATATATTTTATGATATTGTTGACAGGTATTGGATGGGGTATGGTCACTATCAGTGGCCTTGTGAGCGTGTACTACAACGTTATCATCATGTACGCCATCTACTACATGTTTGTCTCGTTCGTCAACCTGGATGGTGAGGTGCCCTGGATAGACTGTGATAACCCATGGAACACGCCTAACTGCCGGCAGGAACCGTATCCCGATTTCCCTAACATGAACAGCACCGAAGAAAAAGTCAATGAATTACACAGTGAGTTCATTCATAATTTCATCAAATTTATTAAAATGCTAAATAAAATCTAGGACCACATATACTAGTGTCCAAAAGAAACGATACCAAACTTTTAATGAAATGTTTGTTTTAGACTCGACCCATCTTTAAATTCTGTCTATGCTTGTACAGGATTGATAGAATTGATTTTGGTACACATGCATGATGCTGTTAAAAGGTCTCTCGAATATGACCATTCCAAATGTTCTATAGCCTTTGGTTTTATTGTATGTTCTTGCAAACAAGTAGTATCATTTCTTTTGGACACTAGTATAGTATCTAATATATTTTCTTCGGTTGCGGAAGTTTTGGGACATATCTTTGAGAGTTACATGTATTTTCTAAATTTTCCTAACAAAATGCCGTTTATTTGCGACCAGAAAAAATATCATAACTAATTGATTTCGTTTTAATAGGTAGTCTCCTTCAAAATAAGAGTTATAAGACATAAAAGCATATCAGGTTACAGCTCAGCGCATATAATAAATCAGATTCAAATATCCAATTTATGAATCCCTCCCTTCTAAGTAAACAATGTTCAAATTGAGCCAGCAGTTTAAGTATATTGATGTATAATTCATTTTAAAGCACAGCACACAAAATATCACCAAATTATTCGAATAATTGACTGCAAAATGACTAAATCCCTTTTAAACTCTAAACACAGAGAAGCTTCGAAAATATTACACATTGTACACGTATCCTTTTGATGGCTATTTAGAACATTGGGCGAGTGTATTGTCTACAAAATACTAGCAAACAAACAATTATTAAAATCAAATTTTAATTTAGCAAGCTGCAATTATCAATTTAAACGTTTCTTCTGTTAATCAATTTTACCAAATACATAATCGTTAATTTAAAATAATTTATATTTTAATTTTCAATATATCGTAAACTTTAAAACTTTCAGAAATGATGGACTCTTCCTGCGTCAATAACACTCTTGTAGACAAAGGATACTTGCCAGGAATGGAAAGCCTGTATGCCATTGGTTTTGAGGCGTACAAAGCTAATTTCACGTCATGTGAACTGGATCTAAAGCTTCCCAGCGACGAGTACTGGACGTGAGTAGATGATGACATATTTAAGGGTCACAGAAAATCTATGTAACTCGACAAAAACTGTTTGATAATTTCTGGCCAAAATCCCTACGAAAATCAAAATTTGCTCATTGCTGTCGACAATCCCGCTGAACCCTGTCTGGATCCGCACCTGCAAATTATCATTATTATATCCAACGATTTAAAACATGTAACATCAATGACAACTAAAATTGCATTTAAAAGAGAGAGAGAGAGAGAGAGAGAGAGAGAGAGAGAGAGAGAGAGAGAGAGAGAGAAGAGAGAGAGAGAGAGAGAGAGAGAGAGAGAGAGAGAGAGAGAGAGCGAGAGAGAGGAGTTGTATACTCCCTTTGAAATTAGCAGCAGCAGTTTTACTTTTTAATCTGCCATAACCAAAGAATGATAGTAATTTTACTCGATGTATTTTGCAGGCGGTTTGTATTGAGGCTGCACGAGTCGGATACAATCAGCAATATTGGTGATATCAGTTTGAAGAATATCATTTGTCTGTTCTTTGCTTGGGTCATCATCTTCTTCTGTCTCATGAAGGGCATCAAATCTTCGGGAAAGGTTAGGACTTTTAAACAGTGTGTTTATTCGTTTCCTTGAAATATCGATTTTTGTTCACAAGTGAACACCCGGAACTTATAGAAAGGCTGGCCCTTCAACTATAAATAACGCGATAATAAAAAAAATGTGTATGGACATGGACGAGCTTATATCTTCAAAAGGAATTCTCTGCGAGGCATTTTATCTTTTCAAGACGGAGAAAGACTTAGGGAATGGAACGCCCCTGATATACATAGCATATGCATACCTGTATATATAAAATTCGTCTTTGTTTCTGTGTATTTTTGTCTACCTGCATTCCTTTCAGAGTTAAAACGATTGGATTGTATAGCCATTTTAATGATTATGGCATATTTCAATCTCTTGTAGAATACATGTTACTTAACGATTTCAGGTTGTGTATTTCACGGCGACGTTCCCCTATGTATTGCTGATAGTTCTGTTGGTTCGAGGCTTGACACTACCTGGTTTTAAAGAAGGAATTGAATTCTATATCATCCCCGAGTGGTCGAAACTAAAAGATCCTAAGGTAACTTATATATCTGTATTATTAAGATTGTCAGTGTAAGAGCTGTGTCTAGTCCTTAGCAGATGAAAAACTGAACTTGAAGCATATGCCCGACACATAAAACTAAGTCTCCTAATCCCCATTTCAGCCAAGAAGAAACGTGAGATTTGTGACTGGTCTTAAGTTTCACTTTTATGATAATGGTACTAGTTTCCAACCGTACTTATCCCTAGCCTAAGTTTTTAGACTGGTCTCTAATCAGTTTTATTATCGTCGACCCGGCGACTTTGAATTTTTTATATGCTTTCAAATGAATCAAATCGCGACGAGGACAACTTTGCGATGTTGACGACAGTCTATCTTATATTAAATAAAAAAATGTTAATACTTCCACCATATTGAAAATAAATACATGACGATGTTTACATAATCTTCTATCGCACAAGAAACTCTTGTATTCAAAATATTGTATAATCAATTTCATTAAGGAAATTTCCACTGAAATATAATGGCCTGAAAAAGATTTCGAAAGAAATCGTTTGTTGATTTTGAGTTGGGATACATGTTCGAGTTGCCTTCTTTTCAATTACTTATTTGATTTTTCATATGTATTTTTTCTTATGCTAAGAAAGAATTATCACATTATACAAAAAGGTTTCTTTAAGATAGGTAACTATTAAATTTAAATTGTCAGTAATACACCCGGTGAAGGCATATTCACACGTGGTAGCGCTTTAATTTATCTATGTGAAACATGATACTAGTATATTTAGTATTTCATGACTATACATATCGTCTCCATCTTTGAACAACTACCCACATTGTACAGCTAGATAATCATTCTGTCGGTAAGGTCTCATCCATATTTTTGTTGTTGCACAGACGTTAATGAAGGTCTCATGGATGTCCTTATATTGTTGCTGTTTGAAAACACAACAGCACGAATTCTGATTAACTTCAACATCAAAGTCCGCCAAGTTCGCTTGACGTATTTAAACTTCAACATCAAAGTTCGTTAAGTTCAAGTAAGGTATTTAAGCTACAATGTCAAAGTACGTCAAGTTTACTTAACGTTTTTTTAAACTTCAAAATCAACGTTCGTCAGGTTCGCTAAATATGAAGTATTTAAACTTCAATGTCAAAGTCATTTAACTTATTTAAACTTTTATGTCAAAGTCCGTCAAGTTCGCTTTACGTATTTTAACATCAATGTCAAAGTCCGTCTAGTCCCCTTAACGTTTTTCAACTTCAATATCAAAGTTCGTCAAGTTCGCTAAATACGTTAAGTATTTAAACTTGAATGTCAAAGTCATTTAACGTATTTAACTTTTATGTCAGATTCCGTCAAGTTCTCTTTACGTATTTTAACTTCGATGTCCGTCAAGTTCGCTTAACGTACTAAACTTCAATGTCGACCTTGTCGGATAATCTGTTACATTATAGGTATGGTCGGATGCAGCCACTCAGATATTTTATTCACTTGGACCAGCTTTCGGGGGTCTGATGTGTATGTCAAGTTTCAATGACTTTAAAAACAACTGCTTCAGGTAAACACAAACAAAGATCTTAAAACCTTCTACCATCAAGGTGTGACCTTCAGGTCTGTCTTATGGATTGATTTCTTTTGCATCGGAAACAGACTTATGATTTTCTTTTTTGCATAAATCAATAAATTGTGTCATTCTTGCCTTTAATCCATAAAGAACTTTTAGATTGCCTAATAGATTTGGTAAATTTCTGATTGATAGAACAGAACAGAACATATCTTCCAGAAGAATCCGTTTCAAAAACAATGAGGTATCCTTTAAAGCAATCAGTTGCTATGATAATCGCAAATACATTTGATTTAGCCGGTACGACACTGTTTAATAAACGGGCATTTAACTACTGAGATTAGATTTTGTAATTTGCAACTTTAATTTGTTTCAGAGATTCTATAATTGTTGCCTTTGTGAACTGTGGTACGAGTGTCTTTGGAGGTTTCGCTATCTTTTCCTTACTGGGGTTTATGGCTCACACCACAAATCAAGCGGTGGCTGACGTTGCTGATAGCGGTATGTACACTGTGACTGTTAAATCTACTGTCGCTTCTTAAGAATATCCCCTCCCATTTGAACGTGTTTATTTTAACTTCTCTTTTGTATTGTTTATCTTTAAAATATCCTATCACATGACTCGTGTAGAGCTGCATCTGTACTTTTTATAAATAATAGATTAAAAAAAATAAATTACTAAATAAATGTTGTTGTAAGATTTTGAGTTTAAGCATTGCAATGATACTAGGCTAAATAGTCATTTAAAGCATACACAACAAATAAATACCAAGAAAGAACTGAAAAATATATTTAAATAAAACAAACACAATGAATTCACAAGTTAATGTAGTTGTTTTTTATTTTCTTCAGGTCCTGGTTTGGCATTTGTTGCCTACCCTGAAGGTCTTGCACGACTTCCCGTCTCCTCGCTTTGGGCCTTCCTATTCTTCTTCATGATAATTACCCTAGGACTGGATAGTCAGGTATTTATTGATATTGTTTTCCAATGTATAAAACCCAGATCACGAAAAGATCTGTATGGATTGACACATTACTACCGAAGGCAGGACAATGTGATCTGTAAAACGATATTCTGTAATGACTATTGCTCTTATTTCTTTTTACATAAGCCTTATTTATCTAAATATATTACAATTCTTGCTTGTTTTCGGTTGAATTCAAATTGTCTACGACTTGAAGTGTCGTCTGATTGCTGTGCAAGCCCGGATACATTTATGCAAACTAGCCGGGAAGTAACTCCTTCCTACAGCAGTTTTTCAGGTGCAAACTTACAGATTATGTTTTGGACCTTGGTTTTGTTTTCTTCATGGAAAATGAAATGAAACAATATTGTTCTTTTTAGTAAACTTTGGAAAGTCGCATGATAACGGTTGAAATGCACAAAAGATAGTAATCTGAAACAAGTGATTTGTTTTTGAAATAACAAATATTAGATAATTCATGAAAAATGAGAGTTGATGTAAGTTTGAAGTGTTCACAAGCAAGTGTCACAATCTTTACTTGGACATTCTTACACTTCAGATGGTAATGATGGAGACTGTCATCAGTGGCATCACTGATCTCTACCCCCAAGTGTTGCGAAGGAAGAAGGCGCTTTTCACCTTTGTTGCTTGCATGATCGGATTTGCCCTTGGAATACCGATGACAACAAAGGTCTGTCCTCATAAAAGATATCCAATTCAGCAAAATCACAGTAACAGTTGATTGCTGATATCAAGAAAATTTCGAATATCATATTCGTAGCAAAACCAATGACCTTTCCGCAAAAATTGAGGCCAATGTCACCCCAATAAGCAGTTTACAAAGAAGACATTTAAATATCAAGTGTAATACGAATATGCCATGTGGCTGTCTATCAATAATTTACCTTTTTTCTCTTACTTCGTACTGATTCAAACAGCGAAAACCTTTCGCCCAACTCGATGTTTAATAATTCCGTTAAAAATTGACAAAAACTGTTCAAATTATTATGTCTTCAGCACTCAGCAAGAGATTCTAAAGCAACATACACGTAGAAACACCAATGATGTCTGTCTGTTCGACTTACTTTATCTGCTAGTATTAACCGATGCCAAATCCTTCCATCAGGTTGCAATGTTGTTTTAGCTGAAACATATTTTAGTGACGGTTTTGCCTGGACGCATATTTCACGCAGTCTTTATTCATCTCATAGATGAGTTTGGCAAAAACGAATCCGCGCGATGTATTATAATCTAAAGACTTCATTGCTGAAGGTTATAAAACTGGGCATGGAAACCAGTCGCCATTTCAGCCAATCAGATGCTTGAGATTTGAGACTGGTTTCCATGCTCAGTTTTATAACCTTGGACACATGCTTTTATTGTAGGGCGGCATGCTGGTGCTGACGTTGTTTGATTGGTATTCAGGATCATACAATCTCATGATACTCGCCCTATTTGAACTGATCGCCGTCTGCTGGTTTTATGGTAAGTTTAGTATGGAGTGATTTACTTTTACTTCATTTCACAGAGTACACAATTGAAATTGGCATCGAAAACATTCTTAACCTGTTGAAATCCTAAGAATGTAAAATTTGCGACAGTGTTGACTATAGGTTCCGCATAAGGTTTATATGGTTCACTACAATGTTCACTGCTTAGTTAATAACATTCAAAAGAACGCATCCCGTTTAACTATTATTGGTACAGGTCTAACTTCGTAAGCAAATCCACAGCACAGAAATTACGCAGGGCAAGCTTGAGTGGGACATAAACCGAATGATAACAACGACAAAATTCGAGAAGAAGAGGGAATGTGGTTAACTTGGCTTTTGTGTGCGGTATCTAATATATCAAGAAAAAGTCTCATTCTCAACTCATAAATCAATGAAGACCAAAGATAGTTATTATTGCTAACCCAAACAGATTTTGAAAATAGCAGAACGGAGCTGATTGTTTATCTCCATAGTGACGCACTTTTACATTTATATTGATTTATTTCCAGGTATTCGCAACTTTATGAAGGACATCGAGATGATGCTGGGTCATTGTAACCCGCTATTCTGGACTTACTATGTCTCAATGTGGTGTGTTATTACACCAGCAGCTATACTTGTAAGTTTTGTTCATTCTACTTCTTTTGACCTTACTTAAAAATTAATGAACAATAATGTCATAACTTGATCATAAACTGTAAAAAGGTAACAGAGGAAAAGCGGTCTTTATACTAAGGTGGTCTTAATTGTTTTATGTTCTTAAAGATGGGTATTCTCTGATATGAATATTCTTAATAAAAATGTGTAGGAAGAAAAGCGATTAATTGCGTTCATAGTACTTGGAAGCCACTAGAGCGTTGGACATTTATATTATTTTGTCCCATTTGTATTAGCTTTAGAAGAGTGCCCGACGTTAAGTAGCTAGGCGCTGTCACCGTACGAGTTCGATCCCCAGTGTGGTTTTATAATAATTTCCATATGTGTAATTCTGTGCCACTCAGATTCCATAGCATGTTTTATCGTTAATGTTTATATAATACACGCGAAACAACGAATATATTTTTTCACTTCTGATGAGTAAACTTAAACAAATTACTCATTTATTGTCTCGCTTCAGTTCATTGTGATAATGTCAGGCGTGTACTATACCCCCGTCTACTACGTAGCCGGTGAGGAGTTCCCATCCTGGGCTCAGGGTGTCGGCTGGGTCCTGGCAGTTCTCCCTATTTTATGGGTATTTTTAGGGATCATCATTGCTATCGTCAAAGCAAAAGGAGACGTAAGTTACATGGGTTGATTTCAGAAATCTTTAAGATTTTTGTGAACATAAATTATACAGATATTTCGGCGCAATGTTAAAAAAATATAAGTCTTCGACAAAAAAGTGGTACCGTTTGCTCAATGACGTCATTTTGTTACAAAAGACCAGTGGTGACTTCAAACTTCACACTTCACACGTCATACTTCATTATAACAACAACCTTTAACCAAATTTTAAGTGAGAGACTTGCTTTCATGTAAACAGTTAATTATTGATCTTTTATCTAAAGAAGCCTTAAGTACATGGTCGATTCGGTATCCCCGTTTTATTTAAAAACGAACTGGCCTTGTTTTTGACCACAGGTTATGGAATTAGAAACGCATATATGATTGTAAGTGATTTTCGCGCAAAAGTAAATATACAAAAGCGATCTTAGGCATACGAAACAGTAAACAAATAGTTAATTGGTGATATGCCCTTAATTTAGCTCAGTTATAGCTTAACCAAGTAATCACATACATTGTTAGGCCTTGCACAGTTCCTGACATATATATGAGACCCATAGGATATAAAAATTATGTTTTATGTAATCTATCTATCTATTAATCTATCTATTAATACTGCCGAACTCCCAAATGAATGGTATTATTGGCAGGTGCGCGTCTGTGCAAGTGTTAAAAAGAAGAGTGCAAAAGATAAAAAGCTGATTAAGAGTCAGCAGTGACAGATAAAAAGATAAAAACACCGCCAGTCATTTAGGGTCTGTTTGTTGCATGCAAAGCCTTCTTGAAATTTGCAAGATTAAGCTGCATGACTACAATAGTGGGCAGGGAGTAATAGCTTGAAATGACACAAAGCACATCTGTAAATACATTATTGCCTTATTCATTTTAAAACACTCTCTTATTTCTTTTAGGTAAGGAAAGCTTTTGCCCCCGAACCAGGATGGGGTCCTAGACTCAGAAGTAACCGTACCGGTAAATACTACGGCGATAATTTCGGTTACGTTCCCGACGACGATGAAGAGCTTCCACAAATTTATTCGGTTGACGAAGGACTAAATGAAAATGGCAAAAAACCAATAGACACCACAGAATTCGACAAATTATAGATACACGATGTTTTGCAAATTATAAACATTAAATGACTTAATTTTTGTGCGAATATGTCAAGAAAGGGTATCGTTTTCGTTTGTACTGTTCAATATTCTTCGATGTGTAAAACACAGACCACCGGTTCCTTGGACCGTGATCTGTGTTATATTCATTGTAATATACTATTGTTAGTGTAGTGTGCTAACGACTGTAATGTGTGCGGGTTAACACACTGACTAGCTTTAACCATATTCCAAAAGGTCATCATTTGTAAAATGTACTTTAAATATGTTTGATTTTTAACGGATGGTTTAGAGTCTTTTAAATAAATGTTTAAAGGCAAGAAGAACACCAGTAAGAATCGGTCCCATGTCAGGTATCCTGATTTTAACAAAATAAAAACAACACCCACTAGTATTTAATCCTTTGTGAAGAAGCTTGCAGAACTCCATTTTATTATTTTTGATCTCTATACATTGCTCATTTCTACAAACTTTTTTCTGAATAAGTGCACATA
This sequence comes from Corbicula japonica, assembly GCA_038501625.1. Taxonomy (NCBI): domain Eukaryota; kingdom Metazoa; phylum Mollusca; class Bivalvia; order Venerida; family Cyrenidae; genus Corbicula; species Corbicula japonica. The sequence goes on from JAZAYU010000001.1 coordinate 14,088,492, forward strand.
TTATGTTGAATACATTTTTTTTACTTTAATAGAATAATATACTTATGTTTATGTTTGATACTCGTACTGCTTTTGGTTTGAAAAGAATAGAAACTGTAAAGATAACATCCCTGTCGTCGTGTATGGGTTTTTATTCTTTATTTTTATCTGATTACATGTAGTATTTAATTTTTTATCATATGTTAACACTTCATTTTAATGAAATTCAAACAAAATGCGTGTATTAGGTTTCCCTTGCAAGATTTCCTTGAGAAAACAAAACTTGTACTTGTCACAAAATGAATACAAACATACTAGTACGTAATATTTACGTGATTTGTCTGTGTGCAATTTAAATCCTAACTTTTCATTTATAGTGATTTTGTAACCCTTAATATGAGTATATACGTAGTGAAATATAAATGAATTATACATAATGAATGTTGCTTGTTGTATTTATTCATTTTATTAATAGCTGTCGCGTCAATAATATGAAATGTTCACGTTAACACTGTGCACAAAATGGTATTTACTTTAATTACAATGACGCACGCACTGACGCACGTGTCTTACAAGGTGTTAGAATGTCTGGGACTCGGCGATGAATTATTATGACGTTTATTATATCGAGAGGAGTGCTCGTGATCTAAGGACATTATTTATAATGATATTGAGAGGTGTCCTCGGACTAATCTGATGACTTTATTTATAACGATAATGTGAGTTGTGCTCGTACTGTTCTGTTGACATTATTTATAATGATATTGTGAGGTGTGCTCGTACTGTTCTGTTGACATTATTTATAATGATATTGAGAGGTGTGCTCGTACTGTTCTGTTGACATTATTTATAATGATAATGAGAGGTGTGCTCTTACTGTTCTGTTGACATTAATAATGATATTGAGAGGTGTGCTCGTACTATTCTGTTGACATTATTATAATGATAATGAGAGGTGTGCTCGTACTGTTCTGTTGACATTATTCATAATGATATTGAGAGGTGTTCTCGTACTGTTCTGTTGACATTATTATAATGATAATGAGAGGTATGCTCTTACTGTTCTGTTGATATTATTTATAATGATATTGAGAGGTGTGCTCGTACTGTTCTGTTGACATTATTTATATGATAATGAGAGGTGTGCTCTAACTGTTCTGTTGACATTATTTATTATGATATTGTGAGGTGTGCTCTTACTGTTCTGTTGACATTTATAACGATAATGAGAGGTGTGCTCGTACTGTTCTGTTGACATTATTATAATGATAATGAGAGGTGTGCTCGTACTGTTCTGTTGTCTATATAATAATGATAATGAGAGGTGTGCTCGCACTGTTCTGTTGTCATTATTATAATGATAATGCGAGGTGTGCTCGTACTGTTCTGTTGACATTATTATAATGATAATGAGAGGTGTGCTCGTACTGTTCTGATGACATTATTTATAATGATATTGTGAGGTGTTCTCGTACTGTTCTGTCGACATTATTCATAATGATATCGAGAGGTGTGCTCGTACTGTTCTGTTGACATTTATAATGATATTGAGAGGTGTGCTCTTACTGTTCTGTTGACATTATTATAATGATAATAAGAGGTGTGCTCTTACTGTTCTGTTGACATTTATAATGATATTGTGAGGTGTGCTTGTACTGTTCTGTTGACATTATTATAATGATAATGAGAGGTGTGCTCGTACTGTTCTGTTGACATTATTTATAATGATATTGTGAGGTGTGCTCGTACTGTTCTGTTGACATTATTTATAATGATATTGTGAGGTGTGCTCGTACTGTTCTAATGACATTATTCATAATGATATTGAGAGGTGTGCTCGTACTGTTCTGTTGACATTTATAACGATAATGAGAGGTGTGCTCGTACTGTTCTGTTGACATTATTATAATGATAATGAGAGGTGTTCTCGTTCTGTTCTGTTGACATTATTATAATGATAATGAGAGGTGTGCTCGTACTGTTCTGTTGACATTATTCATAATGATATTGAGAGGTGTGCTCGTACTGTTCTGTTGACATTATTGATAACAATATTGAGAGGTGTGCTCGTACTGTTCTGTTCACATTATTTATAATGATATTGAGAGGTGTGCTCGTACTGTTCTGATGACATTTTTATAATGATAATGAGAGGTGTGCTCGTACTGTTCTGTTGACATTATTTATAATGATATTGTGAGGTGTGCTCGTACTGTTCTGTTGACATTATGTATAATGATATTGAGAGGTGTGCTCGTACTGTTCTGTTGACATTATTCATAATGATAATGAGAGGTGTGCTCGTACTGTTCTGTTGACATTATTATAATGATAATGAGAGGTGTGCTCGTACTGTTCTGTTGACATTATTATAATGATAATGAGAGGTGTGCTCGTACTGTTCTGTTGACATTATTCATAATGATATTGTGAGGTGTGCTCGCACTGTTCTGTTGACATTATTATAATGATAATGAGAGGTGTGCTCGTACTGTTCTGTTGACATTATTCATAATGATATTGAGAGGTGTGCTTGTACTGTTCTGTTGACATGATTGATAACAATATTGAGAGGTGTCCTCGTACTGTTCTGTTGACATTATTTATAATGATATTAAGTGGTGTGCTCGTACTGTTCTGTTGACATTTTTTATAATGATATTGTGAGGTGTGCTCGTACTGTTCTGTTGACATTATTTATAATGATATTGTGAGGTGTTCTCGTACTGTTCTAATGACATTATTCATAATGATATTGAGAGGTGTGCTCGTACTGTTCTGTTGACATTTATAACGATAATGAGAGGTGTGCTTGTACTGTTCTGTTGACATTATTATAATGATAATGAGAGTTGTTCTCGTTCTGTTCTGTTGACATTATTTTAATGATAATGAGAGGTGTGCTCGCACTGTTCTGTTGACATTATTCATAATGAAATTGAGAGGTGTGCTCGTACTGTTCTGTTGACATTATTGACAACAATATTGAGAGGTGTGCTCGTACTGTTCTGTTGACATTATTTATAATGATATTGAGAGGTGTGCTCGTACTGTTCTGTTGACATTATTTATATGGATAATGAGAGGTGTGCTCGTACTGTTCTGTTGACATTATTTATAATGATATTGTGAGGTGTGCTCGTACTGTTCTGTTGACATTATATATAATGATATTGTGAGGTGTGCTCGTGCTGTTCTGTTGACATTATTCATAATGATAATGAGAGGTGTGCTCGTACTGTTCTGTTGACATTTCTAACGATAATGAGAGGTGTGCTCGTACTGTTCTGTTGACATTATTATAATGCTAATGAGAGGTGTGCTCGTACTGTTCTGTTGACATTATTATAATGATAATGAGAGGTGTGCTCGTACTGTTCTGTTGACATTATTCATAATGATATTGAGAGGTGTGCTCGTACTGTTCTGTTGACATTATTGATAACAATATTGAGAGGTGTGCTCGTACTGTTCTGTTGACATTATTTATAATGATATTGAGAGGTGTGTTCGTACTGTTCTGTTGACATTATTTATAATGATATTGAGAGGTGTGCTCGTACTGTTCTGTTGACATTTTTGATAACAATATTGAGAGGTGTGCTCGTACTGTTCTGTTGACATTTATAATGATATTGTGAGGTGTGCTCGCACTGTTCTGTTGACATTATTATTATGATAATGAGAGGTGTGCTCGTACTGTTCTGTTGACATTATTCATAACAATATTGAGAGGTGTGCTCGTACTGTTCTGATGACATAGTTTATAATGATATTGAGAGGTGTGCTCGTACTGTTCTGTTGACATTATTTATAATGATATTAAGTGGTGTGCTCGTACTGTTCTGTTGACATTATTTATAATGATATTGTGAGGTGTGCTCGTACTGTTCTGTTGACATTATTTATAATGATATTGTGAGGTGTGCTCGTACTGTTCTAATGACATTATTCATAATGATATTGAGAGGTGTGCTCGTACTGTTCTGTTGACATTTATAACGATAATGAGAGGTGTGCTCGTACTGTTCTGTTGACATTATTATAATGATAATGAGAGGTGTGCTCGTACTGTTCTGTTGACATTATTATAATGATAATGAGAGGTGTGCTCGTACTGTTCTGTTGACATTATTCATAATGATATTGAGAGGTGTGCTCGTACTGTTCTGTTGACATTATTGATAACAATATTGAGAGGTGTGCTCGTACTGTTCTGTTGACATTATTTATAATGATATTGAGAGGTGTGCTCGTACTGTTCTGTTGACATTTTTTATAATGATATTGTGAGGTGTGCTCGTACTGTTCTGTTGACATTATTTATAATGATATTGTGAGGTGTGCTCGTGCTGTTCTGTTGACATTTTTATAATGATAATGAGAGGTGTGCTCGTACTGTTCTGTTGACATTTCTAACGATAATGAGAGGTGTGCTCGTACTGTTCTGTTGACATTATTCATAATGATAATGAGAGGTGTTCTCGTACTGTTCTGTTGACATTATTATAATGATAATGAGAGGTGTGCTCGTACTGTTCTGTTGACATTATTATAATGATAATGAGAGGTGTGCTCGTACTGTTCTGTTGACATTATTCATAATGATATTGAGAGGTGTGCTCGTACTGTTCTGTTGACATTATTGATAACAATATTGAGAGGTGTGCTCGTACTGTTCTGTTGACATTATTCATAATGATAATGAGAGGTGTTCTCGTACTGTTCTGTTGACATTATTATAATGATAATGAGAGGTGTGCTCGTACTGTTCTGTTGACATTATTATAATGATAATGAGAGGTGTACTCGTACTGTTCTGTTGACATTATTCATAATGATATTGAGAGGTGTGCTCGTACTGTTCTGTTGACATTATTGATAACAATATTGAGAGGTGTGCTCGTACTGTTCTGTTGACATTATTTATAATGATATTGAGAGGTGTGCTCGTACTGTTCTGTTGACATTATTTATAATGATATTGAGAGGTGTGCTCGTACTGTTCTGTTGACATTATTGATAACAATATTGAGAGGTGTGCTCGTACTTTTCTGTTGACATTTATAATGATATTGTGAGGTGTGCTCGTACTGTTCTGTTGACATTATTATAATGATAATTAGAGGTGTGCTCGTACTGTTCTGATGACATTATTCATAATGATATTGAGAGGTGTGCTCGTACTGTTCTGTTGACATTATTTATAATGATATTAGAGGTGTGCTCGTACTGTTCTGTTGACATTATTGATAACAATATTGAGAGGTGTGCTCGTACTGTTCTGTTGACATTTATAATGATATTGTGAGGTGTGCTCGAACTGTTCTGTTGACATTATTCATAATGATAATGAGAGGTGTGCTCGTACTGTTCTGTTGACATTTATAATGATATTGAGAGGTGTGCTCATACTGTTCTGATGACATTATTCATAATGATATTGTGAGGTGTACTCGCACTGTTTTGTTGTCATTATTTTTAATGATATTGTGAGGTGTGCTCGTACTGTTCTGTTGACATTATTCATAATGATATTGAGAGGTGTGCTCGTACTGTTCAGTTGACATTATTTATAATGATATTGAGAGGTGTGATCTTACTGTTCTGTTGACATTATTTATAATGATATTGAGAGGTGTGCTCGTATTGTTCTGTTGACATTATTTATAATGATGTTGAGAGGTGTGCTCGTACTGTTGTGATGACATTATTTATATGGATAATGAGAGGTGTGCTAGTACTGTTCTGTTGACATTATTGATAACAATATTGAGAGGTGTGCTCGTACTGTTCTGTTGACATTATTTATAATGATATTGAGAGGTGTGCTCGTACTGTTCTGTTGACATTATTTATATGGATAATGAGAGGTGTGCTAGTACTGTTCTGTTGACATTATTGATAACAATATTGAGAGGTGTGCTCGTACTGTTCTGTTGACATTATTTATAATGATAATTAGAGGTGTGCTCGTACTGTTCTGATGACATTATTTATAATGATAATTAGAGGAGTGCTCGTACTGTTCTGTTGACATTATTTATAATGATATTGAGAGGTGTGCTCGTACTGTTCTGATGACATTATTTATAAGGATAATGAGAGGTGTGCTCGTACTGTTCTGTTGACATTTATAATGATATTGTGAGCTGAGCTTGTACTGTTCTGTTGATATTATTATTAAGATAATTAGATTATTTATTGAGAGGTGTGCTCGTACTGTTCTGATGACATTATTTATAATGATATTGAGAGGTGTGCTCGTACTGTTCTGTTGACATTATTTGTAATGATATTGAGAGGTGTGCTCGTACTGTTCTGTTGACATTATTCATAATGATAATGAGAGGTGTGCTCGTACTGTTCTGTTGACATTTATAACGATAATGAGAGGTGTGCTCGTACTGTTCTGTTGACATTATTTATAATGATAATGAGAGGTGTGCTCGTACTGTTCTGTTGACATTATTTATAATGATAATGAGAGGTGTGCTCGTACTGTTCTGTTGACATTATTCATAATGATATTGAGAGGTGTGCTCGTACTGTTCTGTTGACATTATTTATAATGATAATGAGAGGTGTGCTCGTACTGTTCTGTTGACATTATTTATAACGATAATGAGAGGTGTGCTCGTACTGTTCTGTTGACATTATTTATAATGATGTTGAGAGGTGTGCTCGTACTGTTCTGTTGACATTATTCATAATGATATTGAGAGTGTGCTCGTACGTACTGTTCTGTTGACATTATTCATAATGATAATGAGAGGTGTGCTCGTACTGTTCTGTTGACATTTTATATAATAATAATAAGAAGAACTGTGCTATGACATTATTTATAATGATACTGAGATCTGTGTTCGTGCTTTCAAGAGCTTGCAATGATGTTAATGATTTTAATGAACGTAATCTTTGCATTACAGAAAAACTGTTGAAACAAGGTTATCGGTATCATAAATTAAGGAAAACATTTTGCAAGTTTTATCGCCGATACCCAGATTTAATTCTGAAATACAGGTGCAGTTTAAAATCACTTTTGCAACAAAGTATTTCACAGCCAGTTTTTTATGGAGATTTAATTTATAAACTTAAGAAAAGAAAAGGCAATGTTAATTTCTCCCGGTTATTCGTAAAAACCATCTGTAAATTCAAAAAGAAAGGTTACCAACATGATATTCTGCAGCGCTCTGCAGGCCTGGTGATTAACCCATCTACAGTTGATCATTATGCTTACCTCTTTGGTTGCACGACGGTGGCAGGGGTTTGAGAGTTTATGAAGGTTTATGAGGAACTCTGTTCTCAAAAGAACCTAGAAGCTCGAATTGTTTCTTTTATCCCTGTCAACGTGTTCTTGCTGATGTTACTCCAGGAGCTCTGGTCTCGGTAAGATCATTGAGTATCCGCCCTTTGCCTTTGCAATGCTATTAGCTTCTTGTGTTTTATATGTTTGAGTGCTTTTGCATGCAACTTTGTTGAGCCGATAGGTGGGTTGGAGTTATTTCACCAAAAAAATTTGTACTTGTTTTGTGATTTGAGAACCTGTTGGGGCAAGTTTGAGGTTGGTGCACCCTAGAACCTGGTTTAAACACCTAGTGCCAAATTGTTTTGCTACTGACCGTTCCAAGGCGTTAACCCGTCTGGTTCTCACTTTCGTTAATTGTTTGTGGCGTCCATTTTGAAACTGATTATTGTAATACCATGCTCTCTTTTCCTCACTACTATTGGCTGTGTGGGGAGGGTGTTTCTGCTGAATGTGGCCATTCCTGATATGCATATTTCATTTCTTTACATGTTTTAAATGTGAAACCGTGTTCTCCGTGAAGCTTCATCATCCTTACACGGCACTACATTCTTCGATTTTTGAAAAGTTCGTCTTTCTGTCTTATAAAGAGAAAAAAATGTTGGTCATACTCACTTTTTGTCAAAATTAGCGCGTTCTTTCAATCCCGGGAGTGGCTATTGCTCATTTTGTTATGTTCTCTTTTTGGTTGTGTAGCGAATGTTTACCTGGTGTGTAGAGTGAACTAGAAAAAATTTAACACTCTGAAAACATAAGTCTTTGAGTATTCATGATTCTGGCATTTGTTTTTGAAGGCAAAGACATAAAACATTCTAAATGTTAACTTAATTAAGGTACTTGAGAAAGACTTCGGAAACAACGACATTACTTTGATATAGTAACTATTTATTGACGAGTTAATTACAAGACCGTCTTTAAAGAAACAAATCTTGTTTTTAAATCTTTGACTATATAGTTACGATTACAAGTATATGGTAATTTAGTCTTATAGACCTGTGATTTTATCCTTTGGTCGACTGTGCTTTCCTAAGCATCTATCTTGAATATCTGTTTCAGTTGTTTTCTCCTTCATAGAGACAAGTTTAAAGAAAATAAACTTGTTAGCCAGAATCACTCATAGTTTCGTAATGTTTCATTTCGTCGAACTAAGGTTTTTTATTATGGAAAATATTTATTCGTTTTCAACTGCACAACATGAAATCATGAATGATTTTTTTCGAGAAAGAAAATAACCATTTTCCATTTCTGGTCAACAGTTTCTTGATCGAAGTATTACCATTGAATATGGTTTCGTAACTTAACAATATCCGACAAAAGAGATGATTTCGATTTTAATATTGTAAACCTTTCGATTTTAGATGGTAATGTCCCACGTTAGGCATCATACGGGCTTATATTTTACAGATATTTATATTTTACAGATAGTTCGCCTTTTCAGCACTGGTAACAATATTAATGATTTTAATGAACGTAATCTTTGCATAAATGAAAAAATTAATATGTTACATTTGTGAAAATTTGAACTAATAAACCCGCAAGACGCCATAACTCTTAAAATTGTTTCAGGAAAAATTCTTTTTAACATTTTTATTCACATTCTGCACGTTAAAAAAGAAATTCACATATAATGGTGCCAACAGATTAAGGAGGAGTCCTAGTGATGGGCCGACAATCGGCGACAGTCGGCGATATCGGCCCGACGAGCCAAAACCAGCGATCGGCGACGTAGAGCGGGCAGTTTCGATTAATCAAATGTTTTTGGATATTTCGCGAATTCGTAAATTTTCGTTTCTTTGGGTATATTTTTTTTTCCAAAGTAATTTATTTGATCAAGTGTAATCTGCGATCATATGCAATAATGTACGGTCCGAAAGTCGTCTCCTTATAAGGTCTGTAATAGTCTAGATTTGAGGCCGCAAAAAAGCCACAGAATAGACTTTCATTGTTTAAATATGGCCGACGTTTGTCAGGAAAACGAGGAAGACCGCAATAAAATTTACGATTATCCGTGAAATTGCAACCCTTCGTACTGCTAGAGTCTATAATTCCACGCGTTACAGCCCCACACTGCTAAGACATTTGTAAAGCTGACGTCATTTTTGAAATCAATATTCCTTCCGGCATGATAATTGAAAGTGTATTCAATTTCGGACATATTTATTGGATTTTATTAGACTGAAATGTGTTTCTTATTCTGTGCTGATGTATGTTAACCATAAATGACTAGAATTCCTGACTGAATGCCAGCGTCTAGGCCATTTCGGTTTCAAAAAAAAACAAACAAACTAAAATGGCTTTGTTGCTGGTGTTACATTTCAACTGACTGAAGAGTGAAGTAAAAAAGTAAAATGAAGACTATTCTTTGTGTATATTTCAACAAGGAAATAAAGAGATCAGCTTTTTTCATTAGCTGGAAAAAGTTAAGGAGGATTGTGCACATTGGAATGTAAGCCTTAGTCCTATAAATATGACGTCGTAAATGCTAATTTATCATTTTTTATTTTATGGCAATTACGACGTCATATCGCCGAACGCAGTTTTCCTGTCGCATGTTCCGACCGATTTTCAGTCGGGACAATTATCTAAGTTGTCTGCAAATTTACAACATGACAGGCCTAAATATAGCAATATTTCATGAATATTACTCTTATTCTAGCTTTAGACACAAATATTACTTACATTATCCAGTTATAAACTACGATAATCCATTTTAATTTCAACCACAGTATTTTTGTATATGCGACTCTCAGCCGTGTAGACATTGCTGGATTCTGATTGGCTCACGCAAATCATGCAACCGAGTCATGTTATACAATACTAATTGGACGAATTACAAATAAATAGATGTTTTTTATAATATAAATCACACTTCCCCTTAAATCGGACAGAAATATATATTTTCTTGATAATTAAAGTTAGCCTACAATAGTTTGATTGTTTTTCTTTCTGTTTAAAGGACATAACCTGCTTATTGAAAATATTATTTTCGTCTACGAAATTTTTACGCAACTGTCAATCGGGAATATGTCAAGTGAAAGTTCTGCATACACGGTTTCCTACCGGATTTAATTCATGTTTACCGATGATTTGATGCTTAAAGGTGAATTTTGTTATATATTTTCAGTGTCTAATCATTTAAAGCCGAGATTATGACTTTCTGTAAACTTTTAGTTAAAACTAAATATGCGACAGGTTTTTGATGCATCGCGTTTAGAGGTAACGCTTGCCAATAAATGAAAAATATAAAATGTCAAAATATTAAATGTTAAAGGTTAAAGAAGCATGCGTTCCTCTAAATATTTGGAGTATGGAATCCTATGACCCGTAAACTTCAGCTGTTCAAGGATGGCAGGTTTGACTGTTCCCAGCAGGTTACTGTCTTTTGATAACAGATGATATTGAGCTCTGCCTATATAGTCTGAAAAGGCTCAGCAGAGCCTTGCCTTTCCTACCACCACATCGGCCTTGACCAATATCACCTGTTATAAAAAGACAGTAATCTGTTTTTCCTTATATAATGAAAGATAAACATTAAAAATGATTATATAGACATAGACAACTGTATTGTAATGCTATTCTTAGTGTATAATGCGCGAAATGCATATAATTTCTTATATGTTCGATAATTGCCGATTAGTCGATTAATTAGTTGGTTGAAAGTTCCGATTAATCGATGTTGAAAATTCCAGCCGATTGCCCATCACTAGGAGGACGTACGGACGAACGTAATGACTATAGCAGTTTTACATTCCTCCAACTTCGTGGGGGCAATAAAAGGCAATAGATAAACAAATCATGAAAACGTCTTTGTTGTAAACATACATTTTTATTATACGCATATTAAACTTTTAGAGCATGACATAAAAACAATGGAGCATTTTTAAACAGAAAGTTAAAACTCATGTGAGTAATGCAAAATTGTGTTGTTTGAAAATACATTATCTTTATTCATAGATATCGTAGAAACTGAGATTTAACTTCAAAATTGGTTTTGAAATAATTAAGTACAGTTTATATACAAACGATTAAAAAGAATTCGTTTATGCTTTTTAAAGCAAAGAAATGTTAATATATTTATATTGAGTAAAAAAGAAATCAAATCGTATAAAATCACAACTCGAAATGTCCATGATTATTTAGGCCGCACCAAACTAATGAGATGTTCGTCGGATTTCCTGAACCAAACATAAAATACCTAAAGACGTTTGCTGTATTTTCCGATTTCACAGCTTTATGTATTTTAAGCGCTCACCGTTTGCAAAATTTACGTCCTTTTAGGGTTGGTTTGTCTCGAAGAAATCAGTTGAAAAGGGAGAGTCCCAGAGACTTCTTTGATAAATTGATAAATGATGATTTTGAATTGTCTTATGTCGATCTCCAGTCAACGACCGAGTTTGCCAAATGCGACAGTGTTATATGCAAACGATGCGAATGTTAATTCATATCCTATGAAATAGGAAAACATCTTTAAGTGTCGTGTCTCTCATGTCACTTTTATACTAAAGCAGCAGTATATTTTGTTCTTTTGATTTCTATTAGATGAAAAAACAACATAACTCTAAATTAATGCTTCCATTGCCCACCAGACTGACTCCATACATGTCACACTGTCATTTGTGTACGATAAAAATCTTAAAAAAGAGAACTAGAGCAAGAAACTGACTGTTTAAAACAACAACTGATTGATTTTAGTTTATGACAGAGTCTTAACATTATAAAATTGATTTCTACTCGTTTCTACATAATGGTGTCGTGATCTGCATTTTGATAAAATAGAAGTTGAAAGAACATCATATAAGCATAATTATTAACTATTTACTCCACATATAAGAATTTTATCGCATGGGCAAACAGTGTAGGGCAAAATCAGGTGATAGATCCTTGCCGACTGCTTTGGATCTACACTGGTAAGAAATAACCTAATAAATCCAAAAATAAACTGTGCAGATCCGGATCAGACGACAGGCATGTGCAGGCTGATCCGGACCAACACTGTTCGTGCACAGGATATGAGCCATATACCCTGCAGAAACGGTTAAACACGCCGACATGTCTACGCTTACCATAACAGATATATTTTGATAAAGACCACCAAGGCCTAAAAAATAAATCTGGAGACCAGACTCAAACCTCAAGCATCTAATTGGCTAAAATGAGACTGGTCTTCAATCTTAGTTTTATGACCTTTGGCCCTTGATATGTTTTAACATTTTGAATATTAAGGTCACTTTCACGCGAAATGTTCAATGAATAAACATTCTTTTGTATAGCAATGCAATTAAACTTGTCCGTAAGTCAAGTCATTAAAAATGCAACGGTTACCATAGTTAAATCAAATTGAATGTCATTAAAGTACAAATGTAATTATTAAAACATAACTTATATCCAGTTCATGTCATGAAAATAAAAACTGAGCAGACAGAAAGAATTTGGAATAATAATAATAATAATAATAATAATAATAATAATAATAATAATAATAATAATTGTAAAACTAAACTAAAATAATAAAGATGATTGTATAAAGTGAAGTTTTCTTTTCTCTCAAGCATCGCATTGGTTGAAATCGAGTCTAGTGTCCGTTTCAATCAATCAGTTGCTTGAGATTTGAGACTTGTCTGTACTCTTAGGTTTATGATCTCGTAACCTGTTTACCTCAGTTTCCTTCTCTGTCCAAGATATACCTGGGAATCACTCGTTACGTAAACTTAAGTTCAATGTCCTTAAAAAAGGAGAAATGCGTCTCCTGAATTGTTTTGCTCTTCCAAATATGTGGGGAAATATTGTTCAAACTGTTTGGTTTGTGTATAAATGCCTGATCCTATAGGAGCAGTAAATAACAAAATAAAAATTAAAATAAAAAAAAATAAATTAAAAGACAAAAGAAAGCTTATCGACCAGCTATTTAAAAAAATAATGACAAATGAATCCCAAATAGTTTAAAAGCTTCTATTTAAAACAAAGTTCTAATGAGTTTTTTCATACGAAATAACCAGAAACACGACACCCCAAACCCTTCCCTAAATATTGTTTGTTTATACTTTTATAATAATAATAATAATAATAATAATAATAATAATAATAATAATAATAATAATAATGTGATTGTGCTCGTTGTCTCTGTCTGTTGGCAAGATATCCGAAGAACAATTCATCAGTTTGATGTGTTCTTGTGTCCGACTTTCACCAATATTATGTGTCGTCATCTAATGATATAATATTGTCGTCCGGATTGTTTTCCACAAATCTAATAAAGTGTGGCTCCTGAAATATATAAAAAGAGATGACACTCCAAGGACGCTGTCAAAGAGAAACTCAGCTTTTCATATGCTGTAGAAATAGATGTAAAGGGAACTTTTAAAGAAACCAACAGGCGCCTAGCTGCATATATTTGACTAGGCGGCTGATGATGAGTACATTCAGAAAGACCAGAATGCATTGCAACATTGATTTTTAGGGGGTATTATTTTGGAGAGACTGTGCATTTCTTCAGACACCCACCCCAGCACAATTATGAATCCACAGGAATAGTGGGCCATCTACGTTCCTCACAAATCACGACAATTATGAACATATTGCAGGTTCGGTTTGATTGAGCCTGTTTATGAGCAGTAATGGAAATCCATATTACTGCCAACGCTGCCTAGCCCCAGGTAGAGCGCAACTCAATATTTAATCTCGTAAACTGTATCGAAAATAATAAGATTCATTCCAAACGAGTCTAAGCATATGACGGTGAACACTGAATTTTATTTGTACAAAACATGATCAACGTTTAAATTACTGCCACGCATGAGCTTTGTTTCGTGTTCCTATAATTAAAACTGTCAGAAAAAAGTAGAAACATTTGTAAATTGTAAAATCTCCATTAATATGTTCTCCCATTTAGTTCTCTTAAACGGCATTAATTCGACTTTCTCACATTTTTTTTTCAGATTTCTCAAACGCATATTTGCATTTCCGATTCTTGGGAAATAACAGCCTTGCAGTTTGATGTCATTTACGAAGCTGATCAAGTTTCAATGATTGAGAAATGCTCACGTCGTAACACACTCAGCTTTGGTGCTTGAAATAATAAACCTTATGGTTTTATACAAACCGGAAAATATGATACTATTCATTATTTTTGTATTCTGGGATACATCTAAACATCAAATACTCCCTTCCAAACAATCAAAAAGGACTGTTTTGTGTTTCAAAAATTACATTAGGAATCGAACGTCAACCTAAAACTATTATACCAAGTCAAATATACAGATATCAAAATTAACTGAACAGCAATAATAAAAATCAATTACATGTAAAGTTTCTGATATTTTTTGTAGTTAGAATGGTAGAAACCATTAATAAATTTTTGAGGACTATCTAACTTGAACTAAGAAAGATTGTAACTAAGGATATCTCTTACTGAACAAAAACAAAATTTTAGAATCAGTAGAGTCGGGCTGCATAAGTCTAAACATAAACGTTCCAAAAACTCGCTTTGCCTGGGCCCAAGATCATAAAACTAAGTTTTGAGATCAGTCTCAAATCTCAAGGATCTGTTTGGCTGAAATGGCGACTGGTCGCCATTTCAGCCAATCAGATGTTTGAGATTTGAGAGTGATCTCCAGATTTAGTTTTATGATCTCCAGACCAGGTAAAGAATAAATTGTTGCTTTTGTAAATTTCACTGTGTTCCTCAGTGTTCACACTGTGTGTGAGCTGAATTCATGTTTGTAACTGATTGCTATTGGTATGTTAATTCTGTTTTACTTTTTTCATGTATGAACAATGCTCCATTTTTGTTCTCTACTGATTTGTGTTAAGCTGTGTATTTTGCTTTTCCATTCAGAAAAACAACTACGAGTACAAAATTAATACATGTATAGGTACATGTTCATTAGTAACGACATATTTCGGGACGATTTTTGATAATAGGCACATTAATGTCAAAGGACAAACAAATACAAAGTTTATATTATAAATGCTCACAACGTACCCCGCCATTGCTCGTTGTAAAAGTTATCACAGGTTTTGTTTCAAATGTGTCTATATCTGAAGGCCCTTTGTACCGAACTCCATAGTGTACAGTTGTTTCATTTGTGTTGTTTGATGTTAACATATTCTGCAAAGAAAACATGTTTATAAGAGCGATCTTATTGAAATGATGAATGTGCAAATCTAAGTAGGCTCAATTACATTGGTGTTTGCATAGGAAGCACCGTTTTGAAAGGTGGCTGAGTAATTGTATGGTAAAGTACGTGTACTATAACTGGACAGTCACGTGACACTTAAGTAATATTAACCCTTTCACTGCCATAAGGACGGCATATGCCGTCCCTATTATTTTTGGCGTATTTGTCATATGGACGGCTTTTGCCGTTTCTATATATAGACCAGCATGCAAAGCGGGGGTTTCTATGCTGACGTGGGCAGATCATTGAAATATTGACCAATAATGTTATTGCCTTCGTTTTAACATGTAAACATAGTAATTACGTCGATATATCTATAAATAACCAGCCTCATTCTGACCTTGGTATTGGTATTTGTTTATGTGGTAAAAAGCTTTTGGCACTGACGACGTCAATTCGGTTAAAATATCGTTCAACAGAAACAGTTTTACAGTTTGATTTTATCATGTTCTTTTAAAATATCAACTCGCCAATTTATACATTAAACTATGCATATTTGTTTATATAAACAGATTATCATGTGACTGTCTACTTATCATTAATCAGTTATATACTATAGTACAATTAATCGATCAGCAATTGGCACATCCAGGAAGTTTGAACTGAGCTTGAAGCCCAGGAATTATCCGAAAGATTATAAATAAACAGTCGTGTAACCAAATGAATAACATAATGATAGAGAATAATAGATTAAACATACATTTTAACAGGAAACTAGATCTATATTCCTGATTTAAACAATAAACAAATATGTTTATTCTGATCTTGAACTGGCATAGAGAAGTATAACTGACAATACCTTTCGTGTTCGTCTTTTTAATTTGGAATGGACAGCAATTTGTGATAGAGAAATGACCATCGCCAGAACAAGCCCGCCGATCAGTATATGGAATATGCCAGACACATTACTCAGATTCAATGCGTTCTTTCCCTTGTCCTGAAAAAGAATTCCTTCTTGATCACACGACAATCCGTTATACACTAAACACAGAAAGAAACGCATATTGAAGATAATTCTGTTAGATATCGCAGTGAAATACTGACATAAATACAATGTTATATATTTGTGAATTAAATTACCATTCCATGTTAATAGTTTGATGCCAATTACAGTTGCCGTTACAAATTTAGTCGATCCATAAGCAGTCATAACGTTTAATTCGCGGAGAAAATTTTATTTCTATAACTACAATTCTAACGCAAGATTCAATTTGCTGAAATTTTTTGACTGATCAGTACATTTTAGGATCTATTGTGAGTGAAACTGTGTCCAAGGTTATAAAACTGAGCATGGAAACCAGTCTCAAATCTCAAGCATCTGATTGGCTGAAATGGCGACCAGTCGCCATTTCAGCCAATCAGATGCTTGAGATTTGAGACTGGTTTCCAAACTCAGTTTTATAACCTTGGGACCAGACTGCGTCAGCAACGCTTAAACAACTTTAGCTTTAAATATATTCACTTGTATGTTGACCGCTAATAAAATATCACATTTACTTATTTTACAGATCTTCTGAAGTTTATATAATAGATTTTGATATTTGAAAACACTTCATATGTTCGCGCGAGTTAAATTTGAAAATTTTAAAGCAAAACAGCCAAACAGTTTTTAGTTTATGAATATTTTAAGACAATAACCGTTGTCATGGTTCATAATAAGTTTCAAACGTAAAACAATAATGATAACGTTCAAATATTCAACGTCATATAGTGTCATGTTACACATTAAAATGACGATTATTATTATTCAAATGTTATCGGATCATTATTGATTTACTGACAAGTCTTTTAGAGCTACTTGTTTAATTTGTCCTGCAATTTCTCAGCTTTTTAAAAAAAACAAATCTTCATGCTTTCGAATGTGAAAGAAAAAGTGGTTGCTCTGGCACCATGCTCCATTATCAAAACTTGACAGAAGTATTTTAAAGCATATTTATAATTCCACGTAGTAATTTAATTCAAATTCAGGACTTTTTACAAGTAGACAGAACTTTATAAAATTTGTTTATTTTTCTTATACATTTCTCGCAATAATCAGTGTTATCCTTCACATCAGAAGTTGTCAGTCTAAGACACATTAATACAATAGATGAATAAAACACTTTGAAAGCCACCGAACACGACAGATATCAAAATATTGCAGGCTCGGTTTCATTGAGCCTGTAAATGGACTGCAATAGCAATACATATTACTGCCCACGCCGACTTGCCCCGGGTTGAGCGCAATTCGATATTTTCACACATATAAATATCGTGCTTAGCGGCCTTTTAAGGGCGTGATTGACAATAGCGATGATTGAAAAAGTTAAACCCCTGTCACACCAGAGTCGCGTTCTCACGGCGTTCCCACGGCGTTCAAGAACGCCGAGATACGCGCAGTACGATCGCAAGCATCGCCGCAGCAACGCAGTGGCATCGCCAGTAAACGCAGTGGGATCGCATAGAACGCCTAGCCACGGCGCTCACTTTGAGCATGCACAAAACAAACGCCGTCGCTCGGCGTTCTGATAAGAGCGCAGTGGGATCGCCGTATGGTCGCCGTAGCAGCGCAGTAAGGTCTCCTACAAAGCCGCAGGAGCTCCGCGGGCGCGCACAGAGGTCGAAGTGCGAACGCTGTGGTTATCGGTGGCGCTTGCACGGAGATCGCACGGCGTTGTCGGAGATGTCACTGCGTCTTTACAGCGCTTTATGGCGCGTCTACGGCGCTTTTACGGAGTGTTAATTGTTTCAATGCGCTCTTTCAACGACTGTTCGGAGCTGTCACGGCGATCAATAAGCTCCCAATGCGCTTCTACCGCGTTGTCACAGCGATCATTGCGGTCCCAGTGCGCTTCTACCGCGTTGTCACAGCGATCATTGCGCTCCCAATAAGCTTCTTCTACGTTCATTGACGTTTATATGACAAACATAATGTACACGATTGGCAAATAAACATTCATTTCACCATGACTGAAGTACAGCAGCAAGTCGGGCTATTGATGACCTACATGCATGTCAAGCAAACATACCAAGATGAAGACGTTTTGCATATGATTGTAATACGACGAAAGAGGAGAGTCTTTTTGCAGGCATAGTCTTAACTGCTCAAGAACTAACAAGCAAATTATGAAGATTCGTGATACACTTCGTTTTAAAGTTAGATCGTCATCAACACGCTGTCAGCGCAGCGTGAGCGACGTGAAAGCGCAGTGCACGCAGTGGAAGCGCCGTAAGAACGCCCTGAAAGCGCAGTGCACGCAGTGAAGGCGTCGTAAGAGCGCAGGCAATCGCCAAACAGAACTCCGTAGGAACGCGATAGAACGCCATGTAAACTCCGAAGCAACGCCATGGTCGCAGTGAGGACGCCGTGCAGTCTCCATCTTCACGATAAAAGTCAGATTTTTCTTGCGATCTCACGGCGTTCTAGAAAATTAAACAACGCCGTGGCAACGCAGTGGAAACGCGCTGTAGTGTGACAGGGCCTTTACATAGTGAAAGATGATAAATAGGTGAAAATGACCTATTGAATAAAACATAAAAATATAAAGCAATTATGCTCAGTTAATTTTGGGGCAGTAATGGCAATACATATAAACGCCAATTTTCGAAGGCACATCATTAGAGAAACAATTAAAACACTGATGTCAACATACCCCGCTATCACCGCCGCCACACTCCCCCTTGCTGTACCACCACTTTTGTTCCAACTTGAGAAGATCTCCCCTTTCTCGCATTTCTAGAACTGCTATATTAATTGGATGACTGAAAAAAATAATTTCTTATTAAGCTTCTAGGCAAATCAATGCTGGAAAGCGAATAATTGACGACAATACTGCGTGTGCATACAATGCAAACATGCGGCAAGGACACACAGAAATATTTGCAAGAAATCTAATTATCTAAATACCAATGGTGAAACCTCGACTTGTATCTTAATTAAAACATAAGCCATACTCATTGCGAATAATCATATTGAATGAGAGTGGAAAATTAATATCACCGATTTTTGTGACAGTTAAGGAATAGAGGTCAAAAGAGAAATTTACCATAATTATCAAATTTCAATATGAATGTTTTTAATTCTATACTTTAAGTATTCTCTCTGTTCGTTTTATGGACGAATAATAGCATAAAATAAATACCATAACATCTAAACAGCGTATAATAAGACACTACTGAATTAAATCTTATACAGACGTTTTTTTATATTTTTTCAGGCGCATTGCGAGCCTTCAAAAAAGTTGGATTTCATATGTAATCGTGTGTTCTTTTCAGATGCAAAACCCAGTACCTGATACTTTAGAAAACAAGAACGAATATACAGGTAGCTGGAACTAAATCACGAACTTGTTAGCTATATTTTTCGAACATGTTCTTGGTTTGAAATTCATTATTTACTCGCATATTGACAGGTTATATCTTGTTTCTTATCATTTTCGTTACTTAGTATTGATACGTGACGTCTTGATATGTATAGTACACCTATTGTTATATAATTGTTAATAATGGCTGCTCTTTTTATATAGCTTTCAAAATAAGTTAACCCCTTACTCTATGGATGAAGCTGTACGACCAATCTAGATCACAATCAGCCCGCAGATCTGTGGGATCTTTCCAGGCTCTACTGTTCGCAATTTAAATCGATTAGATTATATATGATCAGAAAGCTTAAATTTAGATCCACATCAGACTGCACGAATATGCAAACTGATTTGAATTATGCTGGTGGCTCCTAAAGACGTACCATGAAGGAATGGGAAAACCATCCAAAGAAAGCGAAAATGTATTAAACATACCTTAAATCTGAATATTTTTGCAAAGCTATGCCATATCCTTTCTGATCCAGATTTCTGCCAATTCTCATTGTTTTACAGGGTTTCCTTTGATTGAAGTAGTTGTTGCTAGAAGATTCTAGCATGAAGGCATACTCTCCCCTCTCGTTGATCACTCTGTGCCAACCTGTCTCTGGCTTGTCAACGTACACAGAGGGAATCGTTTCTTGCATCACATTAAACATTTGTTGATAAATAGTTACCCTGCTTTCCTAAAATATATTGGAAACAACTGATTGTACTGTTAGAACTCTATCAGGTCTGATGGCTTACGTAAGACATAACATAAATAAATGTTATGGTTTTAAGCGTCCGCGTAAGGAACTGCAGGGAGAACGTTCGAGTCTAATTCGGGACTTGTTTAAAGTGACCGATTAGTAATCAGTCAGTTGTTCAAAGAAAAGTTTTTAAGCCGATTATAAGTGCATCACAACTTAATTGAAAATATATTGGAAACTAATTTACAACGCATAAAGTCTTGATATATCTTATATGGAACCATGATTCGGTTACAGGTAAGTGATGCAATTTTGCGTATCAGATTCTCTCACGGTAAAAGGTACCTTCGACATCTGACGTACTTCGCATTTCGCTGTAAAAATAACATTATATTTGTCAAATTGTGTAAAAAGTATCCAAACAGTTATGAGAATATATTAGATAGTTGTAAATTCTTTCCAAATC
This sequence comes from Corbicula japonica, assembly GCA_038501625.1. Classification (NCBI taxonomy): domain Eukaryota; kingdom Metazoa; phylum Mollusca; class Bivalvia; order Venerida; family Cyrenidae; genus Corbicula; species Corbicula japonica. Next base: position 14,109,449 of record JAZAYU010000001.1, read on the forward strand.
TAGTAACGACTAAACTGTCAAGAAATATGAGCGAAGACCCCCTTTCTCACGGAGTGCCTCATTTATGAGCAAAAAGAAAAGCAAAATACTACCTTGAAAAAGTCATATGTAGAACCTGGTTTCTGAATACCATACTTGATCTTTGATTGTTTCACTAAATCATCTACAGAGTTGATAGGCGTCGTGAGTTTCTCGAATGTGAGAAAAGCTGCAAGGTTAGCTGTATATGATGATATGGTAATGAGAGTAAAAAACCACCAAGCGCTCGCTAAAACACGCCCTGAAAGAGATCTGCAAAAGAAAAAGACAAGTCATAAACTATCAAATAAACAACCGGCGAATTAGATTGGTAACGAGATACATCGTCAATGACTTTCCCCAACTTACAAGAGTTACAATTGTACAAACGATAAAGTTACTTTTATTTGTCTGTATGTTATGCGTAAAACTGTTTCTGTAAAACAAACAACTATACATGTACATGTACATTTGAAGTCAATTGAAGAGATTTCTGAGAACGAGCGAGAGGGCAAAAATTGTTTATAATACAATATACAATCAAAACATAGACATCACAGAAAATAAAAGAAAAAATTGAAGATGGGGATGCCGATGGAGAGGGATATGGATGTGGAAGTGGGTATCGTCAGAGAGCAGTCAGATGCAAAGCAAATAATAATGTGTCTGCCACTACAGGTTTAAAACCTTCTGCACCGGTCTCACACTTACCTCACCTGGGCCCAAGATTATCAAACTGAGACCGGAGACCAGTTTCAAATCTCAAGCATCTGATTGGCTTACATTAAGACAAGTCTCCATTTCAGCCAGATGCTGGGGTTTGAGATTTGTTTCCTGTCTTAGTTTAATAATCTTTGGCCCAGATTCTCAAGAACAAACGCGTGCAAGTTGTCGTGCAAGTAACATCTTATCGAAATAACATTTTCTTTAATGCGTATCCATTATTTTAACAGTTTCATATTTTGTTACTAATTCATGGATGTGCGATTTTCTTTGAAAAATGTTATTTACCTATCATGATTATTATATTTTGAAAGTTACCGCGAAATATAAATAACTTTGTGACAATAAAAGTAAAATACGGACGACGGGTTGATATCATTCCGTCCCAGATTCAATATTCGCTGGATAATCAATCGCTATATGTTGATAAAACTTTGTATAAAAAACTAAATTTGTTTATGACATCTTACTGTCTAGTTGAATGCTGATCTTCCTTGTGGTGGGTGGGGGAGGGGATAGAGGGGGAAAAAGAAATGTTAACGAGTGTAAAAAGTGCAAACGCAAAATATTCAAGAAATTATATTGTTAACTAGTTCAGAAAAAGAATAAACGCAAAACATTGAAGTAAGTATTTTGTTGATAAAATTCCTGAATGATTCAACAAAATCAATGTTCTATACATTTGAATTTTAGAAATTTTAGAATTAAAAAATGTTGGTTATAATCTAGAGGCCAGAACTTATCGACAGAAGCTATTTAAAACTATTTTATTTAATAAAAACCCCCTTACAATGTAGTGTATAACACATTTACCAAATCAAAATTTACAAAGTACATGTCAATATTTAAAATGTCACTGCTTATGAGCCAGTTTTAAAATCGAACTCTACTTATTAGTGTTATTGTGGCCTAAACGATTTTAAAACCCGAATCACAAATGAATAGATTTCAATTGATTAGAAAGTTGCTGCAGGATCAACTTATCTATATTCATATAATTGTAGTATTTTTAAAATATAAGCCAAAGTTATTTTCTCACAAATCTGAATGTACTCTAACGTTATGAACATGCATAGCTTTCCTACACTGACACCTAAGGACGATACAGAATGTCCGTCTAAATTAAAGAACCACATCATCAAATGCATTTAACATATATAAACCTAACATTAATTATATTTTGTATTTTAACTAATTTAATGGAAGCGATAAGTACAGTATTACAATTCGTCCCAACAGTGCTCTTAATCTGTCGCTCATATCCCATTGATAAATAGTGGTTAACTAAGAGCAAGCAAGAAAACAATACGCAACAATCATAAAGGATTGTAAAATAAACGAAAAAAATCCACGCAGCGATCACCCCTATTGCGTTGCGAAGGAATCCACTTCTTTAATAAATTTATACGCAGAGGATTCGCGGTAAAAGTAGGCGAATTTTAAATTGATGGAAAGAGCATATTATTTATCATTACGTGTAGGCATTACTTTATATGTAATGCCTGCGAATTTAAATATTACTACAGTATCGAAGTGATACACTGCGTGGGAATTTGAAAAGCTAAAAAAGGAATATGAATGCAATGCACTCAGAAGCTGCTATCAACCCAAAGATTTGCAATCAGCGGAAAGCTGATATGTTTTTTATATAATAAAAGTATTCACCTTGGGTAGATATCAGGGCCCTGCTGCATTAGAGCACCCAATGAGAACCACAGGGTATTTACAAATGAATAAGTATTTGAAGGCACAAAAAACCCTGTACTGTTCACATCTTGCCATTCATAGGGGCTGAATCGTCCAACCATGTACAATATAAAACTGACGGCAAAATATCCACCAATTACACAGCCCCACACTTGTATGGATAGTGGGTCCATGAAGGAGAACACTCCAGGCTTTTCTCGCTCGGGTTTCTTTATCATGATACTGATGCCAGTGTTCATGAAAGGCTTGGTGAAATAAACAGCTTGTTCTCGTTTGTGGGTGATCGCTAAACTTGCTAATGCGATATCAGCCTCCTGAAAATTGATAAAAATAACTCAAGCAATTGAAATAAAAAATATGTTATCATGCATCTGTATTAAATTCGTTGAAACCGAGCCTGAAGTATTTTCAAATGTGTCTTATTCAGTGGCCTTCAAAGTTCCCTTATCATCATTGAATGTTGACATTGATTGACATTATATGCTTATTGTATTATCAGGTCATTGACTGATACATGTACAAACCCTGACGGAATATATTCATTTGAAGCCCAAGCCCCACCCGAACTCCCGGTCTTTATATTTCTCTAACTCGCCTAAAGCACAGTCACCTAATATTATAATTATGCTTTGTACAATTTGCAAGCTGCCATTAAGGAAAAAGAAACCATTTCTACTGAGACGGAGTCTATAAAGCTACTCGAAAACAGCCCATGACCTTGATTTAGGGGAAACAATTGCCTGACGTCATTTCGTGAAACACGACAATGTATTGAATTTCGGACATATTTTAGGATTTTTTTTGACTGAAAACATGTTTTAATTATTTCTTATTTTGTGTTACCGGCGCAATCGGTCTAAACAAATACTGCTTTCCTTGAATCGCCATTTCGATTTTCGATGTCAACAAAAAATAAAAAAGGCTCTGGTTTTAAATTGCATGTGGTAAAAGTTAGAATAAGATAAATGTGCGTTGTTTTACAAAATGAACACAAATACGTATTCTAAAAAGAGTTTTAAAAGGTATAAATGCTTAATTATAAAACATAAAAAAAATATTTGGTGACATAGAACATTTGTGTTGTACAATAAATATTTCGCGGCATAAATTTATGAACAAACACAACCAAATATTGAAAACGAAAATAATTCATTGTGCTTTGTATGAAATGGCTATTTTACATAATATGTGTACATCTGTATTCAAATACATTTGTTATGAAGTTGTATTGTGCATTTCGATGTTACCTCAGATTTGTACAACACTATTTATTTCAGTAAAAGATAACCTTGAACTCAATAACAAGCTGAAGACATAAATATGCCGGACAATTTATCTTGTGAAAGCCTACAATTCCCAATTTGTTGTGTCTGTAACATAAGATACAATGTACAGACATGACAACAAAACATTTATCTTTATTTGTTTACATTTAAGCATGACACTTCCGATCAACGTGCAAGTAGACAAAATTCAATAAAAAAATTTCAATGCTATATGGAAGAAATGGTTAAAATGTTTGTACATTGGTCAGCGTTATAATTATAGGATACAATTCCTCCTAATTTTATAGATGGTATTTAATTGAAAACAAGGAAGTTAACGTAAACATATTCTTGAATATTTCTTTGACGAGAACGAACTTGAATATCTAACAACTAGTTTTAAGATAGACGGTGTTAGAATCATTTTCAAAATTACGTTTTATAGGACTTTATGGAAAACAATTGTGTAGATTAAAGTATAAATCATTGACGATCAGTAATATTCTCGAAAGCTTTATACAGAGTATTCAAACGCTAACATCCGCCTAATTAATAATCTTTAAAAAAAAGTCTTGTGCGCAACACATGCACATACTATGGTGATCATTTCAGCCAAAGTTATTGAAATTCAACCATGATTGACGAAGAAACAGATTCTACACGGAATCAAGATTTGGCGGGACGCACAAACGGACGAACAGACGGACGACGAGCGTGATTCCTTAATATAACCACAAAATTCGTTTGCGGGGATATAAATATATAACTCGTAATAAGAGAAATGTACCTACCCCTCTAATTAATTCTCCAATTAGACCGTTCCAGTGACCCGACTCGTTTTTGGAGCCATAATACTTATCGTCGACAAGCTTCAGTGCGTATGAAATATTTGCCTTTTCGGCAACCATTTTCATCATATCTATACAATAACCTTCAAACCGATCATTGCCTATCCTCGGCTTTCCGTCCTCTCCCATTGTGGTTACCTCTTTGACGAATGGTTCATTCTGAAACCGGTCAATCACATTGGTTTATCATCAATGTATTTAAAACAACAATGCAAAATGGAAAAGAAACACGTGCCATGATACACTAAACGCTGTTAAATAGTTTAATTATAACAATACATATTGAAAAAAGGCGATGTTTACACCATGATTCCTAAAGCAGCGCTGAATTAAAAAAACCAACAACAGCACAGACCGTTTCTACTTGCTCAGAAAACAGTACCGCTAGCGGATTATCATAGCTTATCGGACCCAAACGTGTTTGATGTATCGGTTTAATAAATGAAATATTATTTGGAATATTTTATGTCAAAATCGAAGACATGTTTATATGCTAACATATTTAAAAAAAAACTGGCCACCAGACCAGGAAATGCGAATAAACGTGTTTACTATGCATTCAGATATGTACCTATAACAGTTTTATTCATAAAAGATATAAAAGATGTAAAAATGGAATTTCATATAGAGCCCCTTATACCCCTCTCTTAACATGGAGAAGTCTATTTAAGACCAACACAATACAATTCTACCATTAAAGACCAATCACTACTGATAAAGAGAATATTATGCATTGGAGAATGGTGTGCAATTTTAAAGCATCTATTAAATTAACAAGTTTTTATTTATCAAATTATAAACGGAAGTTTTACGTTTATTACAAGTAATGGGTTCTTTAATATCCATCACTACACCTGTCTCGTTTGAAACAATTTTACTTGGCCCTAGATACTTGAGATACTCACTATAATGGTGGTGACGATTCTTGTCCTGTTTAAGGGTTTCTCGTCTTCCAGCACGTATCCTGGCACCAATTTAAACTCTCTCAGACCTATATTATGCTCCCAGTATCCAACCTGAAAACCAAATCGTCATTTTGTACGTAGCATTCTTAGGTTTTGGTCACCCTCCCTCATTTTTCATATAGATTATGCGCATAAGGGATAAGGGTATATATATTTCTTTTCAAGGCTCAGACTCAACTGTAGTGTGAAGATAATAAGGGGAAGATACAATCCAATCATAAAATACATCATCTTGCTGTACCAGTAATTATTGCACATGTATTTTGTTGTTAATTCTGCTATGCTATGAATCTAATCAGATTTATTTGCATAATACACTCTTCATCTTCTTCATATCATACATGCAGCAATTCATATTTAGACTTTACATTGACCGATTATGATAAAAGCATTAAAGATTCAAAGGCATTACAGTAAAGTCTCGCCATCAAGACCTCTATTTGGGACTGAAGAGAGAGGTCTAATTAGTGGGGTGGTCAATACTTTCGGATATACAATAGTTAAAACTGTGAAATTTGACTAGGGAAATGTTTTCTTATTATCAAGGTTGTCTCAATTTCTGGTTGGTCTTGATAAGGGATTTTACTAAAGTTTCAAAGTTTCAAAGTTTTATTTACATTATCTCTCAGTTTGTTACATAACAAAAGCATGAGAAGTACATAAATAAACATAATCAAATAATAATCACATGCGCATGGCAGCTTGCAGAGGACAACGCTTTTTAGGTTTTGTGTTTTGTCATCGTACAATATTCATAAAGTATTTAGTTGATATCATCGTTAATTGAACTTTATCTGAGTGTATAAATTAAAGTTTGGAATTGAAATTATTATTGTTAAAGAATGTATTTTTTGTTGCATGCACATATGATTATCATTTCAATAGGGCTTACATATTTTCAAGTACGCAAACAATATGTTTAATTAAATAATCAAATACTACAATAAATATTTAAATGAACTCATTTGTATACATTTCATAACCTAAATCATTTGTTTATACAAGGGGTCTTATTTCCTGTATGATTAGTCAGATTAGAATAAAAAGGGACTGAAGGTGACACGTGTATCCATTCATAAAAGTCAAATGAGTAGGGGATTAGACGGTCGAGAGTTAAAAGTGTCAACAAGTGTGTGTGTTTTTTAGTGGTAAAATAAGACGGGAAAAAATCGTTCCATTGAATCGAACGGGAAAAAGGGTAACGGGCTAGCAGGTCGGAAAATAAAATCAATTAATGAGTTTTTTTGTGAAAAATAAGAGAAAATTCATTTCATTGGATTTAACGAGTGTTTTCTAGTTCTGTGTTAAAATATCAAAAAGGTGATTCAATGTGGGAAATTTAAAGATTTGGATTTATTTTACGCTGATGGAGAGAATTTTGGTTCCTTAGGTAAGTAAAAACATTTTAAAAGAAAGAGCAAACATAATTTAACATTTAAATGAATTAGTCTATGCGTATCAGTGATTTACAGGAAATTGTGTAATCATAAACAGGTGCGTATACCGTAATAAGATTCACTTAATTGGGTATTACAAAGCATAATGCACGTAATAACAGCATGTGACTATACAATCATAGAGAAATTGCATTTTTGTAATTAGTCGCAATGATTTCAAAGTTTACCTTTAGTATAACAGGTACACATAGGATTTAACACTATGCATTGATGGCAAAATGGTACATCATACAATATAATTATTTTTCATATATTTTTTTAACAAACATTCTTTTATTAGTACATATACACATGTTGTTATTTATCACTTTAAAAAAGGTAAAATACAATATTCTACCATAATTTCTATATGGTTTAAAATACCCTTTATCCCCTCGGGTTCTCATTTTTGTTAATTGTTAGTGGTGTCTCTTTTGAAACTGATCATTTTATTAACCATGTTCTCTCCCTCTCTTCTTCTTGACTGTGTGGGGAGGCTGTTTTTTTCTGAATGTGGCGATTCCTGATATGCATATTTCACCTTCTTTTAACATCTAAGGACTCGACCGAGATTACGATTTTATGTCTGCCCAAGTTAATTTGAGCTGATTATACTTAATTTAACTAACAGACATGAGTACAAACAGTTTACTTTTAGCTAATATGGTTAATGTAGCTATGGATTTACCCTAGCTACTTTCATTATTATCTCTAAGAATTTACATAGCTTAATGAGAATAAATTTGTTTGTGTTTTCAAACAAAGATGCATATTTGATGATATTTGGATATTTATAATAATATTTATTTATGTATAGTTTTCTGTCCTCATCAAAGAATGGACATATTAAAACATAATGAAACTCGTCTCCTATATCATTTTTGTTACATAATTGACATTTTCTATCAAGTAATGGTGTACCTGTCCATCTACCTATTTCAACAGGTAATCTATGATTTCTTGTACGAAATGATGTTATAATTTTACTCCAGTAGTTTGGTAAAATCTTAAAATATTTGTTCAAACCAAAACTATTTTTAAGAATCTTGTAGTTTATACTGCTAGTGGCTCGGTCTAAATGTTGATTCCAAGTTTGTAACCACTGATCATGTAGCTTCTGTTTAAATGTTGCTTTAAGCCATTTTATATTAATTCTGTGCTGGTTTTCCCAGATATTACCGTATCCATTGGTAAATAATAGGGACTTTACATATTGAATCCATTTTGACTTAATCTTATTTTGTTCATTTGAACATTGCTTTGTTAGCTTGATCAATTAAGTGCTTTTTCGCTTTAACATAGCTTTTTGTTCGTGAGAAGAATAAACCAAGATATTTATAACTGTCAACAACTTCGATTATTTCATTTTTCCATTTAAACTGATTTTGGAATGTGAAATAATGTAATATTGTTATGGTTAATATAACATTTAAGGCTGTTTGCATTATTTTCTACAAAAAACGTTTCAAGGTCATTTAAAAATATGGAAAATAAGAAAGGGGATAGATTTTCTCCCTGACGGACCCCGGTTAAACAAGGGAAATAATCTGATATTCCTTCATGCGTTTTGATTCGTGATTTAATATTCTTGTACATATCTTTCAGTAAATTAAAACATTTTCCATTAATATTATATTGAAGCAGTTTTGACCACAGCCCTGGTTTGTGTCTCTGCATCTACAGGTGATATAGCTTGCCTTTTGCCATTTTCATTTTCATTACCTAGGTATTCCAGTAAACTGTATTTGTTTCTTACAGGAGTTTCATAAGTCTATCTTTGATGGTTTCTATCTGTTTTCCTGTTATAAAATACTCTACTGTAATTCAGATTTCCTTCCTTCTCTGCTCCTTGTGCTCCTTGTGTTTCATAAACCTTTTCACCAGTTGGGTTTTCAAACAACTTATTTCCTATATATAGTTTATCCCTGACTAATTTTGCTTTAATTCCACCATCTTCTGCTTTCTGTAATTCTGGGTATAATTGTTTTCTTTTCACTTCTATTTCTTTTGGGAATTGTACTCTGATTCCATAGTTTGTTCCTTTCAGTTTATTTGCAGTGTTGAACCTGACATAATCTCTATCTTTCAGATCAAAGAATTTTGCAATAACTGGTCTGGGGTTTAGCTGGTCTATTTTTCTTCTACCTATTCTATGTACCTTCTGAAATTGTATAGGTTTATTCAAACACATATCATCTTTCAAGAAGGCATGTAATTTACTTTCAGTGTCTTCTGGATCTTTACTTTCTTGGGAATCTTTATTTGACTGTTCATAAAATTCATCTTCTTCTATACCATAGAATATCAGGTTGTATTCCATGCTTCTGCATTGTAAGTCAATGATTGTTTGTTTTTGATCTTCTTGGTTCTTTCTTAGCTTTTCATTCTCTAACCTAAGTTTATTAATCTGCTCTTGCATAACTTCTATTCTATCTGTTTCCATTTCTTGGTTTGTTTTTATTTCATCAAAGATATCACTTACTTTTTGAACACTGCTTTCACATTCTGTAATTTTTTTCAGATTGTTTTTGTATAGTACTACCAAGCACTTCAACTTTATTTTTTCATCAGTTGTACTGACACATTTACCTTATTTGCTTCTGATATTTGATCTTCAAGTTTGTTGATCCTGATGTTCTGGTTTCGAAGTGTAAAGTTTAGGGCCTGCCAGTTTTTTTCTTGATTTGTCAATTGAGTTTCAATGTTTATTAATTTATTTTCTAGTCTTGATTCTATTCCCTGGAGTATGCTTACCCATGGAGGTATTTGTCCCTGTGATGGTTGTTCATTCAGTGGTGGTGGTGGAGGCAAAGGGAGATTTATATTGTCTATAAATGCTTGGTCATACTGATTGGGTGTTCCATAGTTTTGACTTCTATAATTGTGTGTTACTGGTGCCTGTTTATAATATATTTGACTATTTCTAGCTACTAATGTCCCTCTTGTAGGCGGGGAGGAATATAGTAGGGTATTTGCCTGCCTTAATTGTTGCATCATTGATGATGGTTCCATCCTCGCGAAAAAATCGTTTCCGTTTCGTGAATCACTTTCATTTGAGGGGACTTTTTCTTGCATTTTGATCATATTCTGGCTCATATTTGTGTCAATATTTGGACAATTGTTCATATTGGATGTGAGTTTAGATCTCTCCCCTTGTTCAGGTGCTCTATCAAATGACCTTTCACTACCTTGGGTGGGTGGGGTACTTTTCTTTGTTTCTACCCGATTCGAAATGTTCGTATCTTTCGTTTTCTTCTTTTTTGTCATACTATTTCCTCTATCTTTCTCTATCCTACAGTTGTGTGTATCACTTACACTGGTTTTCGTCACAAAATAGTCTTTGGTTACGGTATAATCATTTTTTTCTCCTTCTATCTTTGTTTACATTTTACATTCGTGCAATAACTGGTAAATAATACGCGAAGAAAATATTGCAATAAAGCCGTTGAAATCATTTTAGATAAACAATATTCTAAGTAGACAGATTTACAACATATAATCAAATATAGATAATTCCTATTTAACAGTAAATTACAGTTGTCACCGAAATTATAAAGCTACCTGATCCAGAGGCTTCCTGTAACTCATATGAAATATGTTTAATATATAGTCTTTTCTGTTTCCATGTTCATCGAAAGCAATTTTCCCGGAAAGACCTTCGCTACTACCTTCTAAAGTTACCTAAAACAAATGTAAATGTAGACATTTAATTTGATCTCTCTTTGGATAAAATAATAACAATATTTAAACAATAACATTTTCTTAAGTAACAAAAAATAAAAAAATAAAAATAAATGTTAAGAGTTTATGTTATGAAGTGACTGTATATCGAATGAAAATCTTCATATTTCCTAGATATCATCTTCATCAACAACAAATCAACAAAAAACAACAACAACAACAACAACACTAATAATAATAATAATGATGATGATGATGATGATGATGATGATGATGATGATGATGATGATAATAATAATAATAATAATAATAATAATAATAATAATAATAATAATAACAATGGTAATAACAAAAATATAATTATAATAATATTTATTATTATTATCATTATTTAGTTAATGTTATTATTTAGTTATTATTATTTTTATGATTTTGATGATGATGATGATGATGATTATTATTATTATTATTATCAATTTCGTTGTTGTTGTTGTTGTTATAATTATTGTATGATTCAGTTTTCAAATGATATCACCTTGACTGGAAAATCAAATTAAGCACTAAATCAAAACTATCGAATTATAGGAAAACAAATTTTGTCTAGACGAAAACAATTTGTCATAGATACCAATTATGTTTGTCTCAGAAACAGAAACTCGTGGTAA